>MU224751.1:848857-860869 GCA_018584345.1 Thuja plicata
TTGTCGAGACCCAATTTTCCTAATTTCATAGCTATGCTAGGTTAGCTTTCCTCCCGAGATTTTCTTAAGGGGGGGTGTTAGAGTAATTGTCTATTTACCCTTATTAATTAGATCACTCTGATTTAATTAATTAAGGTGTTCTTTACTCTAGTCTACTTAAGCTATCTCTTAGGTGCATTATAATTAATATTTATATTAATTATTAATGTGCAACCTAGCTTTTTCTTGTTTTAGGGTTTCGTTCACCTTTATAGGTTGAACTTTGTAGCTTCTTTTTTAATTAATTTAGATTACAATTTTGCTCTCACTTTCTAAGAAACTTCTGAGTTCTTCTCTTTCTCTCTGCTTCTCCTCTGTAATAGGTTTGTGCATGCAGGTTTCTTGGCAACTGTGAATTTATCCATCAAATCCTACACAAGTTTCTTAGTCACAAATTGAAAAATAAAAAGAAACAAAGAACTGGTGGTAAAAACCATGTTGTGGAAGTATCAAATTCTAAAATAGTAAAAATAGAAGATGTATCTAATTGTGAAAACCTCTTAGAGGTGCCAAAAGATGAGATTCTTGATATCCTCCCTGAGCACTTTCAAGAAAGATCTTCAGTTCTAATAGAGCCAACACAACCAATTAACTTGGGCACAACAAAAGATCCTCAATTTTTTCACCTAACACAATCCTTATCAGAAGAAGAAAAGATACAGCTCACTGAATTCCTCAAAGAGAAGAAGATTAAATTTGCATGGTCTTACACTGATATGTCTGGACTCGATCCTGAGTTAATAATGCATCACTTATCTATAGCTCATAGAGTTAAACCCATCAAACACAAATTAAGAAAGATGCATCCACATGTGGCATTATCTGTAAAAGCAGAGCAGGAAAAACTCTTAAAGGCTAGATTCATATCAGCCATCGCCTATGCATGATGGATTTCTAATGTGGTACCAGTTTCTAAAATAGATAATTATATTAGGCTTTGCATAGACCTTAGGGACTTAAACAAAGCTTTTCCTAAAGATGATTTCCCATTGCCAAATATTGATATGATTATAAATCTCACAGTAGGATATCAAATATATTCACTCATGGATGGATTCTCAGGTTATAAACAAATAAATATTGTTCCTGAGGACCAAGAAAAGACAACATTTACATGCGCATGGGGAACATTTTGTTGGAACATCATGCCATTTGGGCTAAATAATAATGGAGTGATGTATCAACGAGCTATGACAACAATCTTCCACAACATGATACACAAAAAAATGGAGGACTATGTGGACGATACATTAGCCAATTTATTAATAAGAAAAACTCACATTGAAGACTTGAGAAAGATACTAGATCAAATGGAGCAATTACAACTAAGGCTTAATCCAAAGATATGTGCATTTGGACTCCAATCAGGGAAACTCTTAGGGTTTATTTTATCAGCTAAACTAATTGAGGTGGACCCCAAAAAAATAAAAGCACTAATGGAAATGTCACCTCCTCACAATATCAATCAACTGAGGACGCTTCAAGGAAGACTTCAGTCCATCAGGAGATTTATGTCCCATCTAGCAGATAGAGTGCAACCTTTCACAAAACTGCTACATAAAGGTGTTACTTTCAAATGGGATGAGCATTGTGAAAAAAATTTCAAAGAATTCAAAGATTATCTGGCTACTCTTCCTATTCTCATGGTGCCTATTCATGGAAAATCATTACTACTTTGTATCTCAGCTATGGCTACATCGCTTCGATTATTGCTAGCACAAAAGGATTAAAAAAAAAAAAGAAAGGGGGATCTATTATATCAGTAGGACCTTGTTGTCTTATGAAATAAACTACAGTATCATTGAAAAATCTTTCTTAGCAGTTGTGTTTTCATCCCAGTGGTTGAGACACTACATGTTATCCCATACAGTGAAACGTATTGCAAAAATTGATCCTCTTAAATACCTCTTGAGTAAAACAGCATTAACGGGAAGACTAGAAAAATGGGTCTTGATACTAAGTGAATTTAATATTGAGTATGTTGACAAAAGGGCCATCAAAGGACAAGTCCTAGCAGATCAAATAGTCAATTCACCATTTCATGTTGATGCACCTTTGATAATAGAATGTCCATATGAGATTATCATGCATTTAACTTAATATCCATGGAAGATGTATTTTGATGGTTCTTTCACACAACAAAGATCTAGAGTAGGGGTACTATTTATCCCTCCTTAAGGATATAAGATACCAAGGCCGTATAAACTTATGTTTCCATGCACTAATAACATCTCAGAATATGAAGCATTGGTGGATGGACTCAAGCTAGCTATGGAATGAAAAATTGTAGAGTTACACGTTTATGGTGACTCTCATCTTATTATCAACCAAGTGAATGATGATTGTCAGAAAAAAGATGAGAAACAGATGCCTTACACATATTTGCTAGAAGATTTGAAAAGGTATTTTATTTTCATCACATTCCAACAAATTCCAAGAATGGAAAACAAAGTTGTAGATGCTATGGCTACGTTGGCATCCATGTTAGAACTGGAAGAACTCAAATTCCGCTATGAATTCTTGGTGGAAGAATTATCCTTTCCAGCCTTTGATATGCCTAAGTCCCAAGTGATTTGTGCCTTAACAGCCCAAGACCAATCCCAATATGCCAAAATAATTTCTTATCTTACTGATCAAACCTTACACAATGGCTTATCTAGGAATGAAAAATGAGCTTTAATTAGGGTAGCATCACGTTATGTCCTCATCACTACTAATTTATATAGATGAGGTATTGACAGAACACTTCTTAGGTGTTTAAAACAAGAAGATTCTGACCATGCATTAAAAGAGGTTCACGAAGGTGTATGTGGATCGCACTCAAATGGCTTTTCATTGGCTAAGATGATATTAAGAGTTGGATAATATTGGCCTAAAATGCAAAAAGATGACGTGCAATTTTATAAAATATGTCACAAATGTCAAACACATGGAAACCTTATCCATGCTCTAGCTAGAGAATGCATACCTTTTATAAAACATTGTCCATTTTAGCAATGGTCCTTTGATCTTGTTGGACAAATTTATCCCAATTATTTAAGTGGACACAAGTACATCATTATAGCCACTGATTATTTCACTAAGTGGGTTGAGGCAGTGCCACTGATCATAGCCACTAGAAAACAGGTTGTTATGTTCATCTTGAACTACATCATTTTTAAGTATGGGATACCCTCTTCTACTGTAACAAACATTGGGGGTCAGTTTAAAAACCAAGATATCGAGGACCTTTGTACATAGTTTCATATCACTCAACATTTTTCTCCAATCTATTATCCTCAATGTAATGGACAAGTTGAGGCTTCAAACAAAAAAATTTTAAAAATATTTCATAGAACTATGAGTAAGTCTGGCAGAGACTAGAATTTGCAACTAAAACTGGCACTATAGAACAAGTATCTAAATACCAATAGGAGCCACACCATTTTCTCTAGTCTATGGCATAGAAGAAGTGCTACTCATTGAAGTATAAATTCCATCTTTTCAATTATCTCTCCAAGGTCTTGTTACAGATGAACAATACTGCATTGATAAGGTTCATGCACTAGAACAACTTGATGAGCACAGAAAACAAGTGTTTGATCATCTCAAAGTGTACCAAAAAATAATGTCAAAAGGGTACAATAAGAAAGTGAAACCATGACAATTCCAAGTGGGGGATCTCGTTCTAAGATAGAATCCTAAAAATCAGCCAAATAGAGAACAAAAGAGCAAGTTTGTACCCAACTGGCTGGGACCTTTTGTTATAACGACAACTGTTGGAAATGGAGCTTATCAATTAGCTACTCATGAGGGAGATGTTCTTTTTGATCCCATCAATAGCCTACACTTGAAGTATTCTATGCTTGAAATCCAGCTGAAAAAGTTGTACAATGGAAATAGTTCTCAAAAAATACCAAAAACAAAATCAAAAAATTGATCCGAGAAAAACACCAAAAATAATGGAAAAGGTCCTGAAAAAAGGTATCGTTGGTGAAAACCTGGCTAACAAACACCTTGATACTAACAAAAAAAAGAGAAAAAATAAAAAGAACAAAAAAATTGAAAAAGAGAAAAGTGCCTTGGCCAAAACCTGGCAAACAGGCTTCTTGGTAGCAAAAATAAAAAGCTTTGCCGAGTGGTGAAAACCTGGCAAACAGGCATCACTTTTACTCAATGCTCTATCTATCAATGCATTGTCAACACTAATATTTCATGATCGCACCTGTGCTATTGGTTGACTCTGAATTCCTTACAAAGTTCCTATCCTTTCTTTGGATTCATCTACATGTGTGTCTTAGGAATTGTCATTATGCACTGGGGGCATCTCTGTCAGCATGTTCGGTCTGCGGTTGCTAGGTTGCTAGGTTCTTGTCTAGGATGGCTTTTCTCTACAAACAGTATTTCTTAATACTTGCATCAAAATGTCACTATCACAAACAAGGGTGTTTCTCAAACACCACCTACCTGTAACAGACATCATACTAGTCTTTCTCAACACTTTAATCATACTAGTGTTTCTCAACACTTTAAACAAATAGTGTTCCTAAACACTACATTGGATTGCAATTGCTGACAAAGTTTATCTTATTTACTCAGACATAAATATAGATTGTTTGATTCCAAGTTGTGATTGATGGTCTCTCTACTATGATTAACAAATGAATCAATGATATTTCTCAATACTACTTAAACACATATAGACTTATCTTGGTTTGATTATGACTCTTCTATGTTCCTATGACGTTTCAAACTAGGTGCATGTAAGCAGTTATGAATTTTCATTGACTGATTATCAATTGTTGATTGTTATGTATTTTGAGTTACTCCATGATGTCTATTCCAAGAAAAAGAATCACAAGAACACAGGGCATAACCTTTTCTTGGTTTTCTACATATGGTTATTGTTTCAATGATCCTATAATTTTCACCTAACTCAGATCTTTATGGTAAGAGCTGCAAACATGAGTGGATAGCCACATATATCTCGATCCTTGTTCTGTGTAAAATACAGTGAGGTTGACCCAATTTCCTTTTCTATTTCTAAAATCAAACTCTCAGTAAGGTGTACAACACATTATGTACCCAAGGATATGAATATTGAAGGTCATTGCGGGTTACATATCTTACATTACACATGAACATAAGATAATTCTTAAAACAAAAGGAGATAACTGACAAGTCACCCTGGCCTCTATGCCTTGATGCTTAGGTTTATTTTCAACATTGGATCCAATACACATAGTATTCATACTTTCATAATACTTTATGGGTATTAGTGACAGTTGTACTATCTGTTGATGTTCATTACACAAATGCCCAATGATGATAAAAATGCTACAATCTTTACAAATCAGTGACATTACTAGAAGTCTGCATGTAGATGCATTTAAAGATTGCATGATTCATTTTACAAAAACAACATAAGGGTTTGAGCTCAAAATGATTTCCTGGTTCCTTTGAAATCCAATTTAACTACTCATTCTATATTACTGATATATCAATGGCATTGCATATCCATGGCATTCATATTTCATTCATAAATGGGAAAGAGAGAAAACACAAAAACAAAGCATTCAAGAATCACATTTTTACATCCTAAGTGCATCCAAACATATATTTTCATAAAGAAAATCTCAAAAATATACATCCGGATATTCATCTAGAATCAATTATGCATATCTACATATCAACAATAAATCAAAGAGCATAAATAATGTCATCACATAAATATATTCTAACTCATCAAAAGACCAAGTACATCATTGCAAATGTACATCAATCTAAACATATATCAAGAAAGAGAACCCATGAACATATAAGAATCAGAAACAGCTATCTCAAATATATATCAGTAAATACTCAGATCAAAAATGTGGAAATGTCTACAAATAAGTATCAGTGTGATCATGATTAAACATATACACAAGTATCAATGTCTACAATACAAGAAACGATCTCAGAAGGATCAATATACAAAAAAATCTCAGATATCATCAACAAAATCATGTCTAGATACCACCCTCTCCCTAATATGGAGGAGGAGGTGGTGGTGCATTGGCTCTAGGATGTTGAGCTGGTGGAGGCATAGCTCCCTCTAATTGTTGTGCAACAATGGAATATAATGGAGCTCTCTGACCCTGTGGAACTGTCGCACAATATAGAGAAAAGTAATAAGAATCTCTTTGTCCCTAATGAGTAGTTGTCTAGGCCTGTATATCTCGCTCTGCTCTAAGCCTTTCACCCTGTTGATCTCTCTCTTCTCTCAGTCTCTCGAGCTGCATGTCCCTATCTGCCAATAATGCATCCAAAGTGGTGATACGATCCCTGAGCTACTCATGTTCTCTCTGGAAGTGTGACAATGCTTCTCCAATATCTTTTCCAATATCCCAAGGAGGATCATGTCTAGGTGGTCCTCCTCGTCCACTCAGTACCTTCCCTGATGCTCTTTGTTACTTCCTAGTCAATAAAGGACCTGGATCCATCCAAGGAGGCACAAACTAGAATCTCATCCGCCTTCCCTCCCCACTCCCACCCACTCCACTACCACCACCCCTATCATCTCCATCGTCACCTCGATCATCTCAGCCATGTCTCTAACCTCTATCCTAGGGAGGGTGTCTACCATCTCTACCACCATCCCTGCCACCCCCACCTCTATCATCTCTCTGAGCTTCTCTTTTTCCTCTCACAAGTCTATCATCCGCATGATCATAATCAAGAGTGTCCTCTATGCGAGCAGCTACCTCATCTGGTGTTGTCAATCGAGAAAAGGGAAACTGTAATAAGTGGGTAAGATATACATATGTACACCCAGTATCTGCAACATATGGAAGGTAATCCCATCCAACTACGATCATCTGACTAATATCCAACTATGCAGTCTCATATGACAATAGAGGTCCCCATAGAGGCTCCTCATCATGGATACATGCATAAGATGTCAAGTCCTTTGACATACCCTATATACGGCCATACTACCTCAGCACACGAGTCATAATGAATCTCTCCACAATGTACCTGGTATGACCAATCAAATATCTACTCTGAAACAAATAAGGCATCTACCACCTATTTGAGGTCCACTCCTTACAATCTAAATATGGCTTCCACTCGACCACTATCATGTCATCAAGAACATGATGCCAGTATTCCATCTTACCCATATGGGGCTGCTAGATAAATCTTGAATATATGTATACATAAGGTTTCTCAGGTACTCTCTACCTATCTAATATCGATGGTGTAACGGGGATGTGCTCCCAGGCCATGATCTGTAAAATCAATATACCTACTGTCATACTCTGAGAGTACTCATATACAAACTCATGTATCTCTCTATACATGTGGGATAATATGCAACTGCCCCAGCCAAATCTACGAGATGAGAAGCCCATCTTCTCTACCCAGCCGCACATAAATCCATGTTGACCTGTGTCAGGCATGAGGATACCTCCAATCAGTCCAGCAAGATAAATAGGTAAATGATCGTAGTGATCACACATGTAGTCCCAGGTTAGATAACGATGGACTATAGAAGGATCTGCAAAGTATCTCTGTGCAGAAGTGATCGTTATGGTAGAGAGCGACTCAAACCATACCTCTCGACCCATGATTGGTATACACATAATACGCCACACAACCTCTGGTGTGATGGTCATCTCGCCAGTCGGGAGATGGAATTTGTTGTGCTCTAATTGCCATCTCTCAGCTAGAGAAGTCAACAACCCTCGATTTACCCTGATATCAGGTAAATCTATAAGCGACGTCAATCCAAGATGCCCTATAATCTGTAGCTCATCAGCTGTCAATAAATGGGACAAGGCAAGGACTCATGAAGGATGAGGTCCTCAAAAATATAGTACCTCATAGTCAATTTGTCAAAGAACACATATTTAGAGGCTTATATCAGTATCCTAGCTAAGACAACTACAGAGAAAAACTAATAGTTAAGCATTTTTGGCCTTCAGAAAGAGAAAAAATTGTCAAAACTGGGAAAAAAACAAATTCCTAAACTGAAAATGACATTGTTTTTCCTGGGTGTGATCTTTCATACCGGATGTGATGCACGATTTACCATATAGGAAGGGGAATCTGGGAAGTGATCTTGTTTTGACAGGATGCGACACGGGACGCAGGGTGCGATCTTGTTTTCATAGGATGCGACACACTCAAAGAATGCAAAAAATCTTTAAAAAAGTGATGCAAAACCTCCTGATAGGATACAACCCTAAATTTACAAGATGTGATCTAGAATTCTACAATAAAACCGGATGCGACATAGGATTGACTAGATGCGACACGGGACGTAGGATGCAATTGGGAACTAAAAGGCTTCTAACTACTGCAAAAATTTGACAAAATAAAAAACAAAAAGCATACACATGTAGGTATCGATGTACTCACCATCTATGCATAATGGGCTAGGTGTTGGTGTTGATGTGCTAGTTTGAATTGATGTTTCTCCATGGGGACCACCATCTTCCCTACAGAGCTCTGAATTTACTAAGGATAAAAGTGAAAATGAATGAGTAAAAAGTGAATTTTGAGATATATATTGACCTTTTTGAGCTTTTTGGAAGCTCTGGAACTCTTCCCAAACCCCTAAAATTCAATTTTGTTCTTTTAAAATATATCAGGAAGAAAATAGAACACACAGACATTATTTTTAATAGCACAGTAAAAAATTTGTGACAGTCTCAAAAAATGCAAAATTGCTCTATATGTTCAGAAAATGATTCGCAGGCTTTCTGCAATTAGTTTTCCAGGTTCTATATCAACATATTGCACATTATTAATAAAAATCTTGGTCCTACATCATTTTATCAGACTCAAGATTTACATATTCAAGTAGTCGACTTGGTAAAATTGTGTTTTCTCTTAACACTTTTGCTTCATCACCTCTTCTAGTTGATTCTTTTTTGATCCAATTGATTTGTTTCCAGTGATCTATCATTCCACAGAGGGATTTTATTCTATCTCCTTTGATTTCATTCCCGAGGGGGCATGATCACATTTAAATTCTTTCTCAAAAAACAACAAAATGACTTCATCATCAAAAGACAAGGGCCATGGCAGTTTTCTTCAACCAAGTTGGGACTTTTGGATAGAAGGCTTCAGTGCTAAAAATTTTGGATATCTATGCCTACAATCTCTCAGATATTTATCAAGCTCTTAGTATCTTTGTACTGACCTTCGTTCGATCAAGTTCGGAGTCGGTATTATCAGTTCTCGTTCGATCAAGTTCAAGATTGATACCTCAGAACTCTTTGCAGCTTCGTACTGACCTTCATTCGATCAAGTTCAGAGTCAGTATTATCAATTCTTGTTTGATCAAGTTCTGAATTGGTATCTTTAAGATATTTTTTTATTGACCTTTGTTTGATCAAGTTCAAAGTCAGTACTATCAGTCTTAGTTCAATCAAGTGCAAGACTGATCATATTAGACATTTTGTTCAATCAAGTGTGGAAGTCTCAAACTTTCAGAAGTCAACATCAAACATTCTTTGAATCAATGCACAGCTCACACATCAATTCAAAAAAGGGAAAATGTAACCACCCTAATTTGGTCTACTCTAACTAGAGACCCTATTTCCCTAAGTGTGATCATACCCCTAATAATGTTAAGACAAATACTCAATTAATTGACATAATTCATTAAAATCAATTTAATCTCCTAAAATCAAAGTTATTTCATCACTAACTCACATTAATTACATTGGCCTATTTAATCAAATCAAAATAATTAAATAATTGGCTAAGGTAAAATTAAAAGGGAATTAAATAACTCTCCTAATTACAAACTCCTCACTTGCAAAATGGAAAGTCAATCCATTAGCCAATGAGAGTTAAATCACTTGGACCACCTCACATGGATCACCAAAGATTCAATCTCCACCTCTCTTCACAAATCGATCTTGACCTCTCATTCCTCAAATTCTTCTATAAAAGGAATGAATCTTGAGCTCAATGGGCCCCTAATTTTAGAATTTCATTTGCAATCTTATGCTGCTCTAATTTCTTAGAAATATAAATTCATTCTTAGCTCAATATTCACATAATTTTCATAATCTTTCCTTTGGAGCACTAAAATGAACTTTGCATTTATATTTAGCTTGCATTCTACTTGAATCTTCCATTCTAAGCTTGTATATGTCACTGATTTATGCATAATCTGAGGGAAACTACAGCATTTATCATACTCTTCTTAGATAGGAAGCAATATGTAGCTTTTAGTGATTTATATGTGCTTTTCCTCTAATATTTCATGTTTTTATCACTAATCTAATGACATATTGAAGTGTTGTGTTGTACCTTGCAAGTATAATAAATACACACAACACTTATAATCATTAAAAAAATATGACACTAATTAATCTAAATGTTATTTTTGGAAAGTCAAAAGTACATTGTAAATTCCTCCACTATGATGAAGGGTGCTCCCCTTAATACCACAAACACATAACAGAAACAGAGAAGCAACAAAAAAAATTGCAAGGACAGAAAATGGGCTTCTTATTATCTCCACAAATGTGGAATTACAAACTTTCAAAATTACAATATGCAAAGCCACATGGGCATTCCCCTTACAATATTCTGTAGGACAAAGCCTTAAATTATTACCCAGATCTACCCAAAACTGCCCTAGACAACACTACGGGCCTTCTTTATATAGGCAATTTCCACCACCCGAGAAGGTTCCAGAAATTTAGCCCATAGGGCCGACCAAACTCAGAATTATTTTATTTCACAATTTATTACATCATAGTCGGCTCAAAATGAAGAAAAATTATTTTTTGCCATTTCAGGTGACCCAACTTCCAAAGACCATAAGTCATCGCCAGTTGACCTGATTGACTATTATGACCCCAATCTGGAAACGCCACGAAGTTCTCTACAGGCTGGACTTGTAGAAGCACTTGTCACCCAAATTTTTGACCTCATCCGGGGCCTCTAAAACCTTCAAAACTAAGTTCAAAGTTTTTGTACCCTGATGCCAATACCAAAAATCTTTAATATCTTCAAAACTAGACCTAATCTAGCCATGAAACTTTACTAGCAGGCTAATAAGACTGAGATGAACCTCCACATGTGAAATTAGAACATTCTAAGATCGTATGACCAACTTACTAAAAATAGAAAGTTTCCATAAATAGCAACTCTGCACAAGATAGCCCTTATTGAAAAACAAACAGAAATATTTTTGGGTGATGCAAGATTGCCCTTACACCCAGGATGCTCCTGCATCAGACACCCTTGGTAATTTGAGAAGTGACCCTATCACGACTCAGGTGTGCAGAGGAAAAATAAGACGGTTAACCTCCTCCCTTGTCAGCCATGATGAATCTTCAATAGGTCATCCTTTCCACTTGACCAGATATTCTTCATATGTCTTGTTCCTTGTGCTTCTACCAACACGACTGTCCAGTATGTCTTCAATCTCCTTGGTATCTGAACTACTTGTTGGAATACTCCACTGTGCCACTGTGATCTCATCTTCAACACCTCCTTCATGATACTCTGTCAAATCTGAAATGTTAAACACTGGTGAAATATTCAGCTCACTAGGAAATTCTACCTCATATGCATTTTCTGAATCATGCTTCTTCAATATCTTACATGGTCCAAACTTCTTCATTTTCAGCTTGTTATATGTACCAACTAGAAACCGCTCCTTCCATGAGTGAACCATGACTTCATCCCCAACCTGAAATTCCTTGTCTCTTTTTCTCATCTGCCTTAGCCTTATAATGTGCATTCATTTTGGTAATGTGCTTCCTCACTTCCTCATACATCTTCTTCAAGTGTTCTGCAAAATTCTCAACTTCAGCACTACTTATTTCTCCTTTATCTATCTTTCTCAATTTAGATGCATTTCTTGGACTACTTCCATATACAATCTGGAATGGTGATTTACCAGTGCTCCTATTGATAGAATTATTGTATGCAAATTATGCCTGTGGTAAAATCAAATCCCATCCTGTTGGCTTATCT
>MU224751.1:881824-941048 GCA_018584345.1 Thuja plicata
TAAGTGTGAGTGTACATGTCTAGTTGGCATGTTGATGTGTCACTCCACTTGATGTGTCGGCATCTTGAATTGTGTGTAAGGAGATCATGGTTGAAATGGTTATGACAGATTCCTATGACATGTAAGACCTATTTCTAAGAGATTTCAATGACAGGTGAAGACATGCAAGACATGTGGCAACTGATAAAGTTGAGTACTTTACACTCTTCCTCCTTTGTTCCCATTTTCTTAGAGAATGGTAAAACCCTAATATGGCTATCCTTGGAAGTTGCCCTAAAAAGGAAAGCGCATGATATAAGTGTTTTTCAGGGTTACAGGAAAGGATATGAAAAGAGTGTATTGTTGGTATGATCTGGAGCTACTGGATTTGTCTTAGAGTGTCGATTGTCTCCTGAAAGAACTTGCATTGCAAGTGTGTTGTAACCATTGTGTTGAAGATAATACATTGTGCAGGTTTTGGAGTACTGGGGTTTTTTACCGAAAGGTTTTCCCCAGGGTAAATCATTGTGTCATTCTCTATTTTCTGTATGCATGGTATGTGGCTGCAATATCATTGTTAAAGTAGTTAACGAATCTAAAATTGTAAGGATTTGAAATAATTTGCACAATACTTTCCTATAGAGATTAGTGTAGGAAGATGTTTTCTGCACCTGAGTTTCCTTATAGTAAACACTACATCTAGTAGGCAAACATCGCCTAAGGAACCAAGCATTGTGAGAGAAGAGAAGAAAACTGAAAATGAGAAACACATATGGAAACCAGACATGAGAATGATTGAGAACAGAGCTATAGAGCAGGGTAAGCTAGTTACAATAAATAAATACTATAACAGGTATGGGGAGATAGATAAACTTAAGATTAAAGATATTATGGTTAATCATTTACTTATTTTCAAGAAGACTCTATTGGAAATTGAGGGCAGTGTACCTAAATATTTATATGGGAGATTGGAGACAAGGAAACACTTAGGACAAATTGAGGATGAAATAATCAGAAATAAGGAAATTGACAATATGCTACCTATGATATCTTTACAAGAAAGGGACATAATACTCAAAGAATTGAAATTTCTACTGATAACTAAGATTAGATTACTGAAAATCATGGCAAGAAGATATGATGAAATCACTGAGGAGACTCAGAAAGCATTGGAGAAAATACTAATGAACACTACTCCTGAAGAGACTCCACTTCCTAAAGCCACTTTGCCTACACACTTAGGAATGGGAGAAAGTTCAAAACCAACTGAGGCAAGTGCTGAGAAGAGAAAAGTTGATACACAAATAGATTTCTATTTTTATTGTGTACCTATAACACTTGACATGTCTAAAGATGAGAAGGACCCATTTGAATAAAGTATGGACAACACAATTGCTGAGGAAGCAGAGCAGAAAGAGGAAGAAGAGCAGAAGAAATAACAAAGTGAAGCAGTACAAGATGAAGGACAGAAAGAACATGAAGAAAAAGATGAGACTAGAACTGAGGTAAACACATCTTCTATTTCATTATTGGAAAGGAAAGAAAACACAACAGATGATGATGTTGATTGCGTGGATGAGGATGAGCTAGTGAAATTGGCTTTTACTGCACTTACTAAAGCCAAGGAGAGATCGAAACAAAAAGGTGACAAAAAGGCTAAGGTAATAAATAGAGTAATTGATACTGTGAACAAATTGCTTCTAGTACCTATTTTTTTCTAGCACAGAGATGATATTGAAAACTTGAAGATAACACTTGGTGAATTTGATGGTTATTATGAGAGTTTGATAAATATTGCAGAGGAGAAGGCAGAAATGAACTACTTGGAGAAAAACATATCAAAAGTTTGCAAGTCTATATCATGGGACTTGAGAATTTTGAAAACAACTATTGCAAATGCTAAGAGTTGCATTGGACATGGAAGGAAGCTATTTAGTTACTGCATGAATCCTATCAGGCACGTTCAAAACATTGAAGACATTATTGCCAAGGACAGGGCAACTTTGAATAGTATGATATACACTTGTGAGACCTCTTCACAATCTATAACAAAATTGGACAAGGAAGTAACAAGAATTTTGGCAAAACTAGATGTATTGGATATAGATAAAGGGAGAGTACTTAATAGATTCAATTTTTTGAAGAGTTTAATCACTCCTAAGCTATCCATAATTGAAGCACACTTATCAAACTTGGAGAAGACTGAAGATCCATTGACTAACTCTATGCCTATAGAGTTCAAAGAAGCATAGACTGAATCATTTTCATTGAATGGACTAATTCATGTTAGTCAATTATTTATTAAGTCATGGAGTACTGAAGTGAAGATCTTGGAAGATTTCTTTCAAGATGTTCTGAAACTGGTGAGCAAGAACTAATTTTATTACTTTGTATGCACCTTTTTCATTGTTGTCAAAGGGGGAGAAGAGAAGAAAAATGAATGGGAGAAGAGAGAAGAGTAAAATGAATAAGAAGAAGGAGAAAATATATAAGAGAAGAAAAGAGAAAAACAAAATAGAAAGTAAGGGGAAATAGTTTTATTTTATTGGAATACTTAGTCATTTTTTTTGTTAAGTGTTACCATCAATGTCAAAGGGAGAGATTGTTGGAAAGTGATCTATTTCATATGATGTGATTCACATTTTGGTTTTCATTTATGGCAACACATCTAGGTTACAGATCAATTCCTGTAAAGTTCAGTTTTGGTGACCCTAAAATTGACTAAGTACAGAAGTAGAGATACAGAGGTATTTTGGGTATCGAATATCAAGATCGATGAGTTAAGGAAAGAGATATTAGAGGAAGATAGTATGGTGTATGTGTGACCTCCACTTAAGATCTATTTTTTTTTTGGTAATGTTTACAACAAGTTAGAGAGATTTGAAGATAGATAAATAGTAGCAGAATAGTGATACAGAGCAGTTGGACAGAAGCGATCATTCAGAGAGTATGACGTGGATTCCTGGCAATCAGAGTTGGATTATGGTTGTTGATAACCTATAATTTGACTATGTAAGAGAGCCAACTTTGCATTTGATATTTTTTTTATTAAGTTTATTTTGTATTGAGTACAGAGTATGTAATATTTGGTTAAGAGAGCCGACTTGGTTAAAAGAAAAGATATATATATGAACTTTTTTTTGACTGAAGACATTGATGGTGTGAAATGATTGGATGGATGATATGTTTTGAGGATATATGAATTGCAGAGCAAAGTATGACAGAGATCATTGATGAGCTATGACTAGAACTATCTAAGCATTAGAGATGATTGTTTTGTTCATTGCTAAGAACATTTTGTAATAGAATTACATTGTAAGAGCTGTAAGCTCAGTTGGCCCCTAACAGTGTGGTGTATACCTTTAACAAGGAAATGTACTATGTAATATTCATATCCTAACATGTTAGGTCTCCTAACATGGAAACTATACTTTAGTATATGCTTGTGGGTACCATCCCCACCGGGGTTTTCCCTTGGCCAAGGTTTCCTCGACAATAAAATTATAGTTTTATGAGTATTGTGTTATTTTCTTATGTTCTTTTCATTTCTACAAGTATATGGTTAATGTTTAAATGGTTGAAAATTTTTAATAAGTGTTGTAATAATGATTCACCCCCCTCTCAGTATTACCTAATCCTAACAGAACATACCTAAGAGTGTTTACTCTTATGATCTAAGAAGATAGATGATCATGAAATGATATTCAGCATGTGGGAAGAGACCCTTGAAAGGAATAGATCTTATTTGATTCAAGAAATCTACCTTCAAGAGGAGTTCAATTAGAAAAAGATTGCATCTTCAAGAAAAAGAGGGGAGGAGAACAAGAATCACCCATTTATCCCCCTATTGCTAGGTAAAATAGGGATTCTTGATGAAGGATGATAGACTTTGGAATGCATAGTAAGGGAAGTTGTTTATAATGAACATATTTTTACAAATAAACAAGAGGTTTTGATAAAGGATATACACTCTTGTATAAGAGAGAATCTTGAATCAGAATGATTAATTTATTATAAGAAAAGAATGCCACAAGGTAAAAAAAATGACATTATACTAAGGAAAGTAGATCCTTAGACAAGAGTGAGAGAAGAGTATACAAGCAATCTTTCCCTCAAAGTGTGATGGCAAGACAAAATATACAATACACCCTTAATGAGAGCTAGTTCATAATAGATATGCGATCCTAGGCAAAATAAGTTACAAATCATAGAAAACTCTTAATTTAAAACAAGTATATTGTGCTAGAAAAGATATCATATATAAAGTAAGCAAGCCATCAAGGAAAGAAATAAAATGACAAGGATGATTATTAAATGATAGACATGCCCTTTGAGGCATGAAAAAGGATTGTTATGCAAAGATGTCAGTATCTTGCATGAAACAAAGAATATCATGCCAAAAAGAATATACCATCATAAAATAATAGAAAATCCACAGCTATTAAAGGAGGAAAAAGAAGGAAATCATGGTATAAAAGAGATGAACACAAAGAGATAATGGATCCTAAGAGGTGAGAATAAGGAAATAAATCCAATATGCGCCCAAACTGATAGATCTTGAATAATATGTACCTTCAAGCAAGCATAAGATTGAAACTTTGGATGAAAATCCTTGTGTAAAACAATAAATCCATGCAAGAAAGTATATCATACTATAAAATATCACAAGGGATATTGGGTGCATTAAAGAGAAAAGGAAAGAATAAAGGAAGACATATTAAGCTCCCATAAGTGGTTTCTTATGTAAAAGATACACACTTGCAAGAAAACATAAGGATGAAATTGAGGATGTTAATATCCTTATGTAAAACAACAAATACATGCCAGAAAGGATGTCATTGTATAAAATAAACATGCCAATAAAGGGAGAAAATGGATCCCTAAAAGAAGGAAGCAAGAAAAGATCCCTTTTCCCCTAGCTTAGAGAGCAAGAGAAGAAATCCTATTATTATTCCCTTAGTGCACATTATACATAGAATGTTGCATAATGGAGAGAAACATAATTGGAAAAAGAATCACTATGGTATTTCACCGATATGAAAAACGTGTATGATATCTGGTGTTAAAAGAATATTTATATCAATTAAATCTTGAAAAAAATGTATAAAGTCAATGCAATCACAAAGAGAATTCCTATTAGAGTAATGAAAGGAACATGAAAATTAACCATTGTAAGTATGTGGGTTTTGACAAAATCTTTAAAGAAATTTTATCCTAGAATTATGCTTTATATTAAGATAATTTCACCTAGCCAAAGTCACACAGTCATCATAAGGTGAAGGTTCATGAGATGGTTTGGGAAAGAGAGCATTGAGAGGTCATTTTGGTTGAGAAAAATTTTTAACTTGAGGAACATGATATGCTTGAGCAGGATTAGGAGAAGCTTTAGGACTATGGTCACAAAATCCTTGATCATGTTGGATAAGTTGTGATGTAGAGCCTTGAGGTCTACGAGTGGGAGAAATAGAAGTAGTAACATCATCATCCTTATGATGACATAAGTTTTTCCATTAGTATGCAAAGGGAAAATAGTTCTTTGAACTGTCGGTTACACTACACTGAAAGACAGGTTTTAGTTCAGACCGAAAGTGCTAAGTATAGAGAAACCCGATGACACAAGTCTTAGAGTGTAAATCAAAAGTGATACAAAGGAACCCGACAAGCAGATTACACTATAAGCTGACAAATCAGAAAAGAGAGGAACCTGACAGAGCAAGGGAACCTGACAGATAGTTCAACAAAGGAACATTGAATGACTTTTAGAGCAAACTGAGCATTAGACACCGAAAGTCAGTTATATCCCAAGAAAAGTGGATCTAACTTCCACGTCAAATAAAATAGTTATGTTTTACATTTAGATTTTAAATTTTATTTAAAACCATTTCTTGAGGGACAAGAAAGATAATTGTAATTTTTTTAATCAGTCTAACTGATTAAAAACATGCAAACTAGGAGATCAAGGTCAAGTTATAAACCTTCAATCATAGAGTTATCTTTGTAATACGTGAAACTAAATTAGGTCAATATATTTTATAAATTAGGTCAATATATGTGAGGATGATAGTAGCCAATGAGCACATCTATGGGTCAAACTAAGGGTTTCAAGAAAGAACAGCAAAAGATGAATTTGCTTATCAAGAAACAAGGCTACTAAGCAACAAAGGTATTAATCAATCACATTAGGTGATACTTTGTACATGTGATTTTAATAGATCTGTAATCAGCAATTGAAGATTGCATACCCTTAGGTCATTGAGTATTTTTGTCTACATTCTAACAAGTGTAGCAAATAGAAGAAATCCTTTCAAGAAAGGTGGATTTAACCATTCTTTGTAAATCTCTTAACCAAGTGCACACTAAATAGTGTTGCTAAAGCTATTAATAAAGTAGACCTTAACCAGTCTCCACATAATACTCCTAACAGGGTAGATCATCATAAGTGATCAAAATTGTAAGCCTTAACCAGCCCCTTCCAATCTGCAGATAGTGAAGTTTTGTGGGTGCCATCCCCACTGTAGTTTTTACCTTCTAACAGGGGTTTTATGTATTACCATATCTTGTGTTATGTGTCATTACATTTCATGAATTATTCTATGGATGTTTACATGTTTATTATGTTTATGAATTGATATAACTTACACAAAGATAGGATAGAACAGATGGTTGGTAATACAATGGATTAAGGTTAAAGAGATAAAAGTTTAAGAGGTACTGATTCACCCCTCCCCTCTCAGTGCATACTTCCCATTATTTCCAACAATTGGTATCAAAGCTAGATCTCTTAATTGGAAAAGTTTAAAGACTCAAGAGAAAAGATAATACAATGGAGAAGTACAAGCTTGACAAGAGTATTGAGAATCAAAAGCTAGAAATTCAGATCTTCTATGAGCAGTATAAAGAAGCTAGAATCAAGATGAGACAACTGTTGGATGGAAGAAAGATTATGGTATCTCGTTGTAATGAAACAGACTGCCAAGAAGAAGATATACCTGATCTATTTGAGTCTTCAGGATCTACAACTAGAAAAGCATCAGACACATCAAAATAAAGCATCACAAGTCTGAATGAAATCAATCAACATCTGGCTGGACAAGTGAAATCTTTGCAAACCGGTCAAGAGACACGAATGGTAAGAATGATTGATGTTATGAACAATGCTAGACAAGTTGAGCAAGAAAGAACACTAGATATTGATGACAGAAGGAAGAATACTGAAAAACTATAAGAGAAAAAGTCAGAAATACAAAGACTTATAAAACATCATCATGAGATCGCAAATCATATTATTCTTATGATTTGGGAGGAAAACAGGATGAATACATAATTCATTGAAAGAATAGAAGCTATCAGTGAGCTAAGAGAAGAAAATGAAAATCTGAAACATGAAGTGAGAATTCAGCAACAACATAATGACATGATCAAGAGAGATGAAGAAAGCACCAAAAGTATGGATGATTTTATGGATGGACAAAGAAGATCCAACAACAATGTTGGACTAGGGTATACCAAAAATTTAGAATCACCAAACCAAGATGATCCAAAGAATGTCTATGCAAATCCAAGACCAAGAAAACAGTCATGCAATCACTGTAGAAGGCCAGGCCACACATCAAATGTTTGCAGGAGAAACATGAAAGGCATTCCTAAATCCACACCTTCATTCATAGGAATTTTTGATAAATGTAAAAAGAAAGGACATAAAGCATATGAATGTAAATCTAAGGTGAAACAACCAAAGAAGGAAACCTACATGGACAAATATTGTCCTACTTGCAAAATGGATGGACACACATCTCTTGAATGCTGGAAGAAGAAAAGGCAATCATGGAAACTAAAGCTCAAGAAAATGCTTATCAAGCAAAAAGAGTCGGTAACTCATATGTTTGGGATTACAACACATGGGCAAACTGCATAGCATGTGGAAGATTTGGAAACATAGCTGCAAACTACAAAAGAGAATGGATGAGAAAGTCTAGGAGCTGAACTAACCCTGGAATGGCATGTCTACACTATCATAAAGTTGGTCATCTGAAGAAAGACTGCAAAGACCAAATGAAAGAGACAAGCACCTTTGCCAATGGAAACACCATTGAAGACATCAAGAAGATCAGAAACAAAATGTGGAGGAAATCTACAAACACTGATGAAGCTGGACCGAGCAATGCAAATGGTGACACCTTATCTAATGGATCTGGTGACATCACTACCCCCAGCTAAGTAGAACAAGTAATTATGGAACTACATTATACCAAGTTATATTTTGCATCAGTTCCATTATGAATTGATAAATTTCCAAATCAGCATGATTAAAGATGCACTATGGTATTACTTATTACAAATTCTGTGAATTCAATCTCATCGGTTAATACTTACCGAACATCATCGGTGTGAATATAAGGCTAAGTTGTCTATACTTACCGAGCATTTTTGGTTAACATATAAATGTTTGAATGATCCCAAGGATAACTAAGAGGGGGGTGAATCATTTATTAGTCAATTTAATTCTTTTCTCTTTCCTTTATGTAATTTGATATAAATTAAATGCACAAACAAATAACACAATAGAGTACTCAACAATTTGATTACGGGGAAACCAAATAGGCAAAAACCCCAGTGGGAATTAGCACCCACAAATAACTACACTAGTTTATAATGATCCATGTTAGAAAATCTTACAACCTTGTTAGGAGTTTATCTTTACAATATAAGAAGTACAGAGACCTGGTAAATGGTCGGACCCTATTAGGAGTCTTTTACAGATAACCCTGTTAAGGGTGAGGACTCGCTGTCCAATAGCTCACTAATAAGATGGTGAAGGCTACAACCTTCAGTTTAATAGATATACACTATATCTAGTAAATGAACTATTTGAGTAGACATGTTGTCTTGATCAGTTTTAATGAATTGCAATCAACTTATGTTTCTTCACATAGATCTTCAACTTGTTCTCTCTCACTTTCTGATCTTCTCTATCTTTTTCTTGTTCACTTGATTCATCACTCTTAGTGAACATAACTATACTGCTATATGTATCTTCACCAAGGGTAAGGTCACGACGATATCTGCAAACACTTCATCAACTTCCTTGGCGGCTAAACCAAGCACACAATACAAATTAGGACCGCACAACTAAAACTGAATAGATGTGACGCTTCACCAAGTCGGCTTCACCAAATTAACTCTAACATCACAATTATGTTGAAACACATTTAGCACCTTTGGATAACTATCTTTAGCTCATAACTAAACATGAATACAAACACGCATATCCCAAAGATAGGTGCAACTCAAGAAACACTGTATTTACATCAGCTCATAATAGATAAACTCCAGAATCTGTAACTGCCATAACTGACTAATCATAACTCAATTGAAACTACATATCTGACTCGGCGTGAATGCAGATAGCAACTAGAACATGTATACACCATGGAAATAAACACGCATAGCTCGAAAACATCTGTAATTATAATCGCATATATGATACCTGTTGTATATTATATGTTGTCATCAATGGCAAACATACAATCAATTATTTTCACTGAAGCAAATCTCCAAAAATAAATGCTAAGTTTCTAGTGTAAACCGAGATCCATCGGTAATCATGAAAGTTGGCATGTTGTCTTCGCCATACACTGAAATTCATCAGTGAAGGTAACAAGTTGATAGCTGCCCCAAAGCATCATGTTCTCACTGAGAATGTTATTTGTGTATCACCCAATGACTTTGTCTTCACACATAGAGAAGTGGTTGAGCATTTATGACATGACTTAGGGAAAAGTATATAAATAGACGACAAAAGGGTTTCATTATTCACAAAGTGACTTGAGCAGAGAAGTAGAGCAAAACCAGAGCACGAAGTGACCAGATTGCATAGTGACTCCAACATGGTTCACAGCACTCATAAGGATCCCCAATAGTGACAAAAGGTAGAAGTAAGTAACACCAATCACTGAGAACTCTATTTTCATTTACAGGAAAAATCCCTAATTTTTGAAACAATGGCATCAACTTCAAAAAGCCTCAAATATCAAGAATGATAAGAAGAATAAGGTTAATATAATCAAGAATTCCACTTGTGAATAACCTCATTACAAGATATGTCCTGAGGTTGCTTCACAACCTGACAACGTCGGTGCAGTCTCCAATATACCAGCTAGGGTTTTTCTTGTTGAAGACGTGTGAGCTTATATACACTGCAAGATTGTCAAAATAGGAGACCTGGAAGTTGAGAAAGCTTTCAAAAAGCTTTACAATGATGATGGAACAATAAAAGAACATAAGCACATTGAAGTGAAAGGGATTACACATGCACTACTATTCCTGAAGGAATTCAAAACCGAATGGATTTGGTTAGTACTGAGAAAGATGCATGACCGAAAGATATGGTTGGATGTGCCAAAACTGATAACCAGGGATGTTATACATGTTGTTACTGGTTATCCCATAACCAATAAGGTAAAGGCACTAAAGCACCCTCCTAAAGCTGACATTAAAAAGAATATAGGAGCAGCATGGGATGGAAGAGGATTAAAGGTATCCACCATCAAAGATGGTGAAATGAAATTTGGCATGTGTCTTAGGATACAAGTTCTTTTAGGCTAATAGGATGAACAGTATTGCATCCGGAGCAGTGGATACAACATACAAAATTGTCAAGAAGGGACTGCAGTTGGATCGCTCAGAACTTCTGCTAAGGCAATTAGATGAGAACATGAAGACAATAAGGACTGCAAAGTCCAACTCATGTAAGTTTGGCTCACTCAT
This sequence comes from Thuja plicata, assembly GCA_018584345.1. NCBI lineage: Eukaryota > Viridiplantae > Streptophyta > Pinopsida > Cupressales > Cupressaceae > Thuja > Thuja plicata. Next base: position 892,571 of record MU224751.1, read on the forward strand.
CATGTGCATATTTTTATATTTTAAAGATTCCTTCCCATCTATAGGAAATGTCAAATGGGATACTACCAGACCAGTGACCACATAGATTAGTGAGTTCATCAAGACACTAGGAGATAATTTTGAATCAGTCATGGATGAATACTTTGCTAGATTCAAAGAAAGAATGCAGAAAAGAATGAGAATTCTAGAGCAACTAGTAGAAAAGTACAAGACTGAAATACATTTTATGGTGGACACTGACTACACCTATGTCAAGCCATCTATATCGAGGACAGCATGGCTGGCACCAATTGACTATGAAGTGAACATAGATCAAGCATCAAATACTATTGAGGCATTAATCAATGAGCCATTTGATAAATCACAACCTGAGTTTGGAACTTATGAGGAAGCAAAAGAAAGAATAAAAATTGGCTTAGTTTTGAAAAATATTGACAGGAAGAAAGATAAAATGGTTAATACCTTGAAGCAAAAGTTGTCGGTGAATGAAGAGGAAACAGAACAGAAAGAAGAAACTGAGGGTCAGTCACCCATCGATGAAGCTGAGAAGGAGAGTGACTCAGATTCCACAGAGTTTGATACACCACCTCCACCACCAGCAAAGAAACCAAGGACTATTGTTGCATCTAGGACTAGGATTCAGACAACAAAGGATGCAAGTCCTTCACCAATCAAGAAAGGTCAAGTAAGGACTATAAAGAAAGCCACAAATAGGGGAAAATGGGTGAACAAAAATAAAAAAGTTCCTCAGAACTAGGGAATACATTGAGGACACCGAAAAGGGTGAGCAATCAGTACAAGTTGTTAAGAACATACTACCTTCTACGATTGATGAGGTATGTGCTTCTATTATCAAATCTGGTACAACAAATGATTGCAAGATTAAATACTGGCTAACTCTAGACACCAAGGGCCAGAATAAGATAGAGGAGGAAATTATCACTATGATGTGTGCATTCAAATATGTTCCAATAAAATTGGTAGATAGGATGCCAAAAGAAATTATGAATATATTGTTGGAAAGATGGGCATTTGCATTACATTCTTAGAAACAGATTAGGGAAAGAGCCCTAGTTTCTGTCATGCCACCCGAATCTAAAATGGAGGAGATTGAAAGATGATGAAGAAACACTCCAAAAGGTTCTTGCCAAAGTTAAGAGCCTACCAAGTGCTTCAAGGACATCTAATTGAGGTAGACAGGAAGAGTGAGGCTGAATGGAGAAAGATACTTGATATACCTAAAAAGAATACAAGTCTTGAGCCACAAATTGCTCTTATGGACAAGCAACAGAATAAATATGATCAAGATAAATAGAGCCCCGAACATATTCATATTACTGATGAGGATGTTAATGAAGAATCATTGAACATAAAAGCCAACAAGGATATGGACATTGCAGATGAGACATGGCCCGATAATACAATCATTGATGTTACTAGAGCATATCCTATAGATGAAATACAAAAATATAAAGATATCACTATTGTACAAGACCAAACTGACGAACAAGACACTACAAAAGATTCTGCACAGGTAGACACACTAGGACAGATACCACTATTAATACAAGTTATCAATATTATCTCAGAGAAGGAGAAGTCACCTGGCAAAGATGTAAGCATACCTGAACAAAAGGGTAATGATGAACAAAAAGATACATCTGATGAGCAGAAGATAGTTGATGACAAGCAAAAAGATACAACTAATGAATAGTTAGTCACCGGTGGAGAATAAAATGTTATAACTATAGATCACACACAAAAAGATGGAGATCACACCAAAAAGGATGCACAAATAAAAGATACAAAACAAGTGCTAAAAGAGAAAGGTGAACAAGATAAGCCAGTTGAAACCACTCCTAAGAAAATCGAAGGAGATGTTGCAGTTACACCGAAGGTTGATGAGGAGACGTCCACACACAACCAAAAGGCAAACCCCAAGTAGCAGGAAAAAGGTACAACACCACCGAAACAATCCTCCAGCACATCAAACCAAGAAAAAAAAATTGCTATGGTTTTGCATACAAGTGCATCACAAAAGAAGAAGAAGAAGAAAACCAAGAAGAGTAAGTTGGAGGTCACACTTGATTAAATCATTGAAATACCAAAGTGTGATCCAACCACATTGGACAATGAATCTCTTATAGAATATGGAGAGATATGTCAAAGGAAAGCAATGCAGGAAAAGCTTAGAAAAGGACACAAAGATTCTCTAGTCCTGAAAACCACAAGAGACATCTTAAGCCAAATAGTTCTTGATATTGATGTTGATCACAATGCCCCCATTTTGGATCAAATTGTCATTCTAATCAAAGAAATCACAACTCAAAGTGTAGATGCGGAAAAGGCTATTGAAGAACGAGAAGAGCAAAAGTTCCAATACAAATTGACAAAAAAGATTAGCCAAGAAGTGCCAACAAATAAGGTAAAGCTTTCAAAACTAACAAATGAATTAGATCCAATCATTACTGAAGCTATTTCCTTAATTCAAAAACTATGCACTTTGGAGAAGTTCACTAAGGGTAATAGTGATAAGATTGCATAGATCGATTCCGATCTAAATGCAAGTGCTAAAAGTCTAACCACAGATGAAAATGCAATCAAATTGAATTATGAGAAGATAATGGAAATCAAAAGGTTAAGAAAAGAAATTTGGGAAGAAGAATCACAGTTTAGAGAAGAGGTTACCGAGATACAGGCTCAACTATTACCAAATGTCACACTTCTGCAACTGTGCATTACTTCGGCAAGAAACTTAATTGCCACCCCTGATATGTCTGTAGCAGACAACATCTATGATATGCATGCCAGAATTACACTAGCGTAAATGTATCTTGAGAACCTAAAGGAGAAATGGGAAAATATGATGGAGGATATGAAGAATTATCATTCCCATATTTTTGATAAGTTGTAAGTATACACCTTTTCCCTTACTATCAAAACAGGGGAAAATGATATGTACATTACATATAGAGAAAAAGGGAAAATGATGGTATGTATAGTATGATATGAACATAAGGTGAAAATGGAGTATAGTGTATAGGCAAGTGTACATGTACATACATATACTATACCGGCATATACATAGGGGGAGTCATAAAAATGACTAAGGTAAACACATGGTGTACATACTAAACACTTTAGTATTTTGCACATATCATTTTTTGATACTAATGTCAAAGGGGAAGATTAATGACATAAGTTTTTCCATTAGTATGCAAAGAGAAAACAGTTCTTTGAACTATCGGTTACACTACACCAAAAGACAGGTTTCAGTTCAGACCGAAAGTGCTAAGTATAGAGAAACCCGACGACACAAATCTTACAGTATAAACTGAAAGTGCAACCCAAAAATGATATAGAGGAACCCAAAAAATAGGTTACACTCTAAAATGACATAGCAGAAAAGAGAGGAACCCGACAGAGAAAGGGAACCTGATAGACAGTTCAACAAAGGAACTTCGAAAGACTTTCAGAGCAAGTCGAGCATCAGACACCGAAAGTCGGTTATATCCCAAAAAAAATGGATTTGACTTCCACGTCAGATAAAATAGTTATGTTTTATATTTAGAGTTTAGATTTGATTTAAAACCATTTTTTGAGGGAAAAGAAAGATAATTTTAATTATTTTAATCAGTCTAACTGATTAAAAACATGCAAACTAGGAGATCAAGGTCAAGTTGTAAACATTCGATCATAGAGTTATCTTTGTAATACGTGAAACTAAATTAGGTCAATCTATTGTATAAATAGATGTGTAATCATTCATTTCAAGATGGATGTGAGGATGATAGTAGCCAAGGAGCACATCTATGGATCAGACTGAGAGTTTCAAGAAAGAACAACAAAAGATAAATTTGGTTATCAAGAACCAAGAATCAAGGCTACCAAGCAACAGAGGTATTAATCAATCACATTAGGTGATACTTTGTACATGTGATTTTAATGGGTCTATAATTAGAAATTAAAGATTGCATACCCTCGGGTCATTGAGTATTTTTTTCTATATTCTAACAAGTGTAGCAAATAGAAGAAATCCTTTCAAGAAAGGTGGATTTAACAATCCTTTGTAAATATCTCAACCGAGTGCACACTAAATAGTATTTCTAAAGCTCTTAATATAGTAAACCTTAACCACTCTCCACATAATACTCCTAATAGGGTAGATCATCATAATTGATCAAAATTGTAAGCCTTAATCGGTCCATTCCAATCTGTAGATAGTGAAGTTTTTGTGGGTGCCATCCCCAACACAATTTTTACCTTCTAAAAGGGGTTTTCTGCGTTACCATATCTTGTGTTAGGTGTCATTACATTTCATGAATGCTTCTATAGATGTTTACATGTTTATTCAGTTTATGAATTGATATAACTTACACAAAGATAGGATAGTACAGATGGTTGGTAATACAATGGATTACTAAATGGATTAAGGTTAAAGAGATAAAAGTTTTAGAGGTACTGATTCAACCCTCCCCTCTCAGTACATACTTCCCATTATTTCCAACACCTTACGATCTTTATATTTGGAAGAAGTGGGATTATTCCTTAGTTTTGGAGAGAAATCATCTACAAAATGTCTAATATTTGCATCATGAATAATGTGTTGAATATTTTGATAAGGATCACAAGCATTAGTTTACATAGGATGAGTTGGATTTTGAGGGATAAGATTGGGAACATTATAGGTTCATTAAAAAATGCCCTTATTTTATCTATATATCACATGCATTTAGTTAAAATGTGAAGAAGAGCACATGAAACATTGATAACTTTTTTGAAATATGCCTTATAATGAAAATATATATGTGTTACTCTCATTATCTTATATGCAAGAATATCATGAAGGAATACAACTGTAACAAAATACAAAGGGCTTTGATTCACTCCATGTGTTTTATAAAGAGAGATAAGAAGAAAGGTAATGACATAAGTAATTTCACACGAATACAAATTAGAGAGTTCGATGTTAACAACACAATACTAGATCTCAAAATAGGAAAGTGGTAAATCAATGCATATAATATAGATCACACAAGGAAGATCTAACTACTAAATCAAAAAGTATAATGCATGAAAACAACGGGTTCACCAAAATGTGATGGTGAAAATAGTGATCAATGGTAGACCACCAATTTCATCATACATTGGAATACCAAACTCCCTCACAAGATGAATCTGATTAGAAAAATCAAGAGAGTAAGGATGAAAATTTGTGATAGACGCAAATGTTGAGGGGGGGTGTTGGTGGATTCCATTTTATGATAAATATTGTAAATGATATGTGAAACTAATAAATTATTAAGCAAGAGGAAGAATAAATTTACCTTGAAATGAGAAGAAGGATAAATTTGCAGATCTGGAATTAATTGCTATAAAACTATCAGAATCAAAATTTGTTCTAGATCTAGAATACTGGAACCTGTATCTTCTAACTATGAAATTTGTAGATCCTAAGGAAAATACTGACTCAATTCGACCTAGTCCCAAAAATTGACCTTGTCCTAGAGACTCCAAATCTAGAGAATTTTATTAAGGTTCAGTCACTAGCTTTATAAATCTAAAAATATGGGTCCAAAACTCCTAAAACCCTTTCCTCCACACATAAAAGAAGGGGACATTATTGTGGAAAGGGGCTTTCCTTGGTCAATCCCCTGTATAAGAATTAACCTTGAAATGGAATAGATGTAATTGAAATAATGGTTACATGGAGCAGAGATTGGATCTAAACAATGGAATATATCATACCATGCAGATGCAATTATTTCTAAATATGTGACCAAGAATGGGGATGCAATAGTTTAGACTAAAAAAAAATGAAATCATGTAAGACAAAACCTCATGTAGTAGATGTTGTAATTTGCCTCAATGTTGAATTGAAGAAGATGAAGACTTGATGGAGGCATGTAGATCTCCTTCCTTGATGTCAAACTCCTTTGCTTGGCCTCCAATGGGGAAAAGAGATAGATCTATGGAAGGAAATTCCTTGAATGCTTGATAATGAATGCCTTTAATGGATGTTTGCTTGCACTTGGATCTCTTGAATGCACAATAATAGTTTGCATGTGTATCACACTCATATGTCTTATATATGTCAAAATGAGAGGAAGAGGTTTCCTTTTATACACATTTCAGGACTCAGAATCCGCAAGGCCAACCCCGATTAAGAACCTAGGAGAAACAACCTTGCATAGGGCCCAAATCCCATTAAATAAAAAATGCCTAGGATAAGGTTGACCTAAGTCGGCCTAGTCCAAGATATGCCGACCTAAGTCATCCTTGTCCAGGCAGACTTTTTGTAAAGTCAGCCTAGGACCTAGGGTTGATTGCTAAGAGAGGGAATTGAAAGCCTTAGTTTTGTCTAGAAATCAGGGCTAATCCTGAGATGTAAATGTTAGAGTAATAAAGTGATTCCACTTATTAATTAAATCATCATGATTTATTTATTAAGTCACTTATTATCTCTATTTCACTTAAGCTAAACTTTAGGCATGTATTAATTAATTATTTTATTAATTATTATTATGCAACCTAGATTTTGCCCCTTTAGGGTTTCGATCACCTTCATAAGGTTTGATCTATTTGTATTTTGCATTCCCTCTCTGAATGAATATTCTGTCTTTCAGAACTTTTTTTATCTCCAAGCTTTGATTTTGTAACAGGGTATTTTGCATGTAGATGATCTTGGCTTATGAATTCTTTGAATTCTAACATGGTATCAGAGCCTTGTTGTTGCTACTCATTCCTGAGTTTTTGAAGTTTTTAGAGCTCCGAGGGTTTCAAGGTTTTTCTACTTTTTTGTATATTTAGAGGTGTTTTTTTGTTTGAAGTACTTTGAGCACAAACAGACCTCTTGGATGTGCTCAAAATGCCCAAAAACCCTTATTTCCATATAAGGCACGACCATTTTGGGCAAAGTTGTATTCTGAGGCAAAAAAATTGTTTGTACTGCCCTGTTCTAGGCACACAAATCAAGGCAGAGGTGGGAAAAGTTGAAAAAATATTATTTTTGGTGCCCATTGGCCCCAATCTACATAGGCTCCACAACACCACGCGGGCCCCAAGGGTCCCCGCAGGCCCCAAAGGGAGCCGCGATGGCCCTAAGCCTACGAGCCCCAAGGGTACCTACAGGCCCCAAGGTCGCGGGCCCCATGGGAGTCGCGCTGGCCCATGGCAGTGGGTCCCAATCCTATTTTTTTTAATATTTTTTTTAAAATAAAAAAATATATAAAGTTTTTTGTCTTTTTTCTTTATTAAAAAAAGGATATATTTTTTTTAATTGTTTTTTTAATTTAGAAAAAAAACAATTTTCTATTTTCTACCATTTTTGGTGGGAAAATCTGGAGGCAGTCTAGAATTGGAGGTATAGCTAGTTTACCAGGGCTCCACCATTTTTGGCTGAGGTTTCTTGAGGTTCATTTGTTTTTTAACCTCTTGATGGTTTTTTGCTCATAACTTGAGCAAACAGAGGCATTTTTGCCAAACGAGATATCGACAAAAAGCTGGTTCCGAGGCTGATCTGATTTTTCTAGTTTGGTTATCTGATTTTGCCATCTTGTGATTTTTTTTATGTTAAAGTCAGGGTTCCATTTTGTGCTCCGATCACTATATCTTGCTCCTCTGGACTCCATTTTTTGATTTCTGCATGGCGTCAAAAAGTTGGTTATGTTCTCCTTTCATCTTTTATGGGTCTCACACCCATAATTTTCTCCATGTATCTTTTATTCAGTTTTTTTCTTTATGGCATTCTGGTGGATATCTTGGATGTTTCAGGTCCTGTGATCATTTCCTTTCTGTATATTATATACATATTTTTCTGTAGCATCAATTTTTGCAAATGCACTGAGATAAAGTGTCACCTTGCATGCTTGGGATCTTGCACATTTGGTGCCAATTTGTACTCGCGCTATATTATAAAGTGCCATGGGGGGTTTGATGTTTGCCTTATTTTTCATCTACCTTTGTCAAGTGAGTGTTCCTTCCATGATATTAACCTCATTATGTGTGTCAAGTGAGTGTTCCTTCCACGACACCATCCTTTATATTTGTTTGTATGTTCTTCATCATGCAGTGCTTCTTGACAGTCTATTTCAGTGTACCTGTCATGCCTCTCCCTGGTTAGCATTATGGGGTATCTCCTATTGGTTCTAATGTTTCCTTGGTTTGATTGATTAGCTCTTTAGGATTTGTTTACAGTCTTCTCTATCTTATCATGTTCTATTACTGTGGAGGTTCCAGCAGTTACTTTTTGATAGTATTTGCAGCTTCATGCTTCAGAGGTGTTCTACATGTTCTTTCTTTGTTCCTATTTTCTGGGGTATTCTGCAGTTTAGAGGCTTCTTCAGTCCTTCACTAGGCTTCATCTCTTTTTGGAGAGGGGTTTTTCCCACTGTATTTTCTCCTTTTCTCCTCTTTACAGAGATTTTTTGTACGTGTGTACCTAATCAAGCCTTATTGTCCGGACCCATTTTCCTTCTTTCAGTAGTTGTTTCTAGGTTTTAGCTTCTCCCTAAATTTATCTTAAGGGAGGGTGTTAGAGTAATAAAGTGATTCCACTTATTAATTAAATCATCTTGATTTAATTATTAAGTCACTTATTATCTCTATTTTGCTTAAGCTAAACTTTAGGCATATAATAATTAATTCTTTTATTAATTATTATTATGCAACCTAGATTTTTCCCCTTTAGGGTTTCGATCACCTTCATAAGGTTTGATATCTTTGTATTTTGCAATCCCTCTCTGAATGAATATTTTGTCTTTCAAAACTTTTTGTCTCCAAGCTTTGCTTTTCTAACAGGTTATTTTGCATGCAGATGATCTTGGCTTATGAATTCTTTGAATTCTAACAGTAAAAATGCATGTAAAAGGACCCAGGAGGGAAATTAATTATGAATGGAAGGAAAAATATGCATAAAAATTAGAGTCAATGTTGAGTTCAAGCAATATTGAAGGAAGAGGGCGTATATTTAAATTAATCATGCATTTAGGTACAATATTAGGTCCTACCATAAGGGACACACTAAAGTGGGTTATAAGTGGTCCCAAAATGAGCACAAATTAAGTGCTTACTTTTTAGGATGATACATCTAGCCCCCACTTTAGTAGGAGTATGTGGCAATCTCATGATCACTATAAAAGAAGAAAAAGAGGAATGACAAGAGATAAATTATATGCAAATTGCAAAGAGGTAAGACATCACTAGGTTTAAGGACGTAAGCCCCCAAACTAAGGATCTTACCTCTACATCCATGCACAAGGGCACGAAAACAAAGAAAAAATAAAAAAGCAAGAGCAAAGACAAAATACACAAAAGGGGTTAGTACTTAAAAAAATCCAAATTAACTAGTGAAAGAGACCTTGATTTAAAATGTCCCATCCGCTGAATTCATGTCTGGAAAGCTATTGCAAGAGCACAAGTGATCACATAGGAAGAAAAAGAGCATCACCAAAGATGATAAAAACTCCATGGTCTAACCTACTAGCATAACTATGAGAGAGAGAGAGAGAGAGAGAGCAAATTGTGTTATGCTAGTCAACTCTTACCTTGATAAATTTTGCACATAGAGCGGTTTAAAAATGTTTTGCATATGAAGCAGCTTGAAAAAAATTTGGGCGTAGAGAGACTTTAGGGGCATCATTTTTATGGAAACCATCATCTCTGTATGGATCCATGTCTAGGGACTAATTTTATGGTAATTTTGTAAGAATCCCAATATCTAGGATTAGCCTTAGAAAGTTTGTATGAATCTATGCTCAAGGATTAGTCTTAATGGAGATCTCCACATGAATCCACAAAAAGTGATTCATCTATGGATCAAAATACAAAAATTTCATGTAATGTATAAGGGAGGCTTTATGTATTCCCCCCTCCTTATGATGGAAATGTAAGAGACATCATAAGGAAGAGAATCAAGGATACCTAATTCCAACAACAAGATAATATCCTTAAAACAACAATGTATGAAATGAACTTAGCTAAGAGTGTTTACTCTTATGAGATAAGAAGATAGATAATCATTAAAGGATATTGCGCTTGTGGGAAGAGACCCTTGAAAGGAAGAGGTCTTGGCTACATTACATCTACCTTCAAGAGGATTTCTTAGAAAAATATTACATATTCAATAAAAAGAGTGGAGGAGAACAAGAATGCACCCATGTATCCCCCTATTGCTAGGTGAAATAGGGATTCTTGATGAAGGATGATAGGATTTGGAATACATAGTAAGGGAATTTGTTTATAATGAACATAGTTTTGAAAATAAAGAAGAGGTTGTGATCAAGGATACACACCTCTTGTATAAGAGAGAATCCTGAATCAAAATGATCAATTATTTATAAGAAAAGTGCCACATGGTAAACAAATGACATTGTACTAACGAAAGTAAATACTTAGAGAGAGAGAGAGAGATCTTGCCCCCAAAGTGTGAAGGCAAGACAAAATATAGAATACAACCTTGATGAGAGGTAGTTCATAATAGATATGCAATCCCAGGAAAAATAAGTTGCAAATCAGAGAAAACACTTAATTTAAAACAAGTATATTATGCTAGAAAATATATCGCATATAAAGAAATAAAGTCATCAAGAAAAGAAATAAAATGACAAGGATGATTCTTAAAGCAATAGACATGCCCTTTGAGGCATGAAAAAGGATTGTTAACCAAATATGTTAGTATCTTGCATGAATCAAAGAATCTCATGCAAAAAATATTGTACCATCATAAGATAATAGAAAATTCACAAAGATTAAAGGAGGAAGAAGAAGGATGTCGCCTTATGTCTACTTAGAGGTCAACCCAAGTATACAATATATGCACTTCCAAGTAAGGAATAAATTTTAAGGGAGATACTAATCTCATTAAGGATAAATATGTTAAACACAAATATCATACATGGGAGGAAATCACGGTATAAAAGAGATGAACACAAAGAGATAATGGATCCTAAGAGAGGAGAACAAGGAAATAAATCCAATATGCACCCTAAGTGATAGATCTTGAATAATATGTACCTTTAAGCAAGCATAAGATTGCAACCCTAGATGAAATTTTTTTTGTAAAACAATAAATCCATGCAAGGAAGTATATCATACTATAAAATATCACAATGTATATTCGATGCATTAAAGAGATAAGGAAAGAATAAGGGAAGACACGTTAAGCTCCCTAAATGGTTTCTTATCTAAAAAGTATACACGCTTTCAAGAAAACATAAGTCTACAATTCATTATGTTAATATCCTTATGTAAAACAAAAAAATGGATGCCAGCAAGGATGTCATTGTATAAAAGAAACACTTTAAATCAGATTGGCTGAATTGTTTTTCACGCCAAGAATCAAGAATCAAAAAATAGTGAATATCATGTCTATATAAGAGACAAGCATAATTTATTTATGTAATCACATACATGGGAAGGCGAGTGAATAGAAAGAGGATACTGAAGAGAAACTAATGAAGGATAACTTCATATAGTCCTGATCAATCAAGCTGAAGCAGAGCTAAAGAATTCTGTAGACACCGATGAACAGTGAAGCACAGCATCACCGAGCAGAAAATGTGGAGAAAAAGGGAATTGAATTGATACATTGATCAGAGAGGTATTGAACTTAAATAGATCTAAAAATCTACAATTCAAGTTGCATTAGAAATAGGTCATAGTGTTTAATTTTAACCATTGAAGCATCAAGTCTCTTAATAGAGCAAGACTTAATAGTTTTCTATATATTGAGGTACATCCCAAGGAGTGCCAAAAAGGTTGATTCATGAAAGTAGCAATGAAAATTCCTAAAGCCTATTGACAATCTAAGAAGAAGGTTGATTCAAGGATGGTAGCAAGATTTGCCTAAAGCCTATTGACAGTCTAAGAAGGAGGCTGATTCAGGGATGGTAGCAAATAGATGCCCGATACTAAGTGACAACCTCTATGTATAAAATCCTCTAACAAGGTCACACCTAGCAGTGTTTTTATAACCTTTAACAGGGTTGGCTCCTAATAGGGCTCACTTCAGAAGAGTGAAAAATTGGGGTACCGGTCCCAGTAGTTTTTCCCTTAACAAGGTTTCCATGTTAAAATCCATGTGTTATGTGTGTATGGTTATTAATTTACTATTTTACATTTCACATATGCATTTCTGTATTGATTGGTATGCTTTGCATATTTACTGAGTATCATTAAATAGTTTCACTGCTTATCGGTTATCAAGGAGAATAAGTTCAAAAAAGGAAAACCGACAAACAATTAATTATTATAAGCATTTCATGGCAAGCATCTTGTAGGGACTTAATAATCTGAGATGTATTTGATTGGTGGTTAGTGATTAAAGGATAAATTTTTGAGGCCACTGATTCACCCCCCCCCCCTCAGTTATTACTAACAAAATCATCTAGGAAATGTCTAATATCCACATCATGAATAATTTGTTGAATATTTTATAAGGATCACAAACATTAGTTTCCTTAGGATGAGTTGGATTTTGATGGATAATATTGGGAATATAAGCATTAGGATCATTAACAAAGGCCCTTATGTTATCTACATATCACATACATTTAGTTAAAATGTGAAGAAGAAACACACATGACACATTGATAATATTTTTGAAATGTGCCTTATAATGAAGAGATATATGTATTACTCTTATTATTATATATGCAAGAATACCATGAAGGAATACAAATGTAACAAAATGCAAAGGGATTTCATTCACTCCATGTGTTTGATAAAGAGAGGTAAGAAGAAAATTAATGACATAAGTAATTGCACACTAATCCAAATTAGAGAGTTCAATGTTAACAACACAAAACTAGATCTCAAAATAGGAAAGTGGTAAATCAATGCATACCTTATAGATCACAAAAAGAAGAACTAACTACTAAATCAAAAAGTATAATTCATGAAAGAGATGACTTAACAAAAATTTGATGGTGAAAATGGTGATCAGTGGTAGCCCACCAATTTCATCATGCATTGGAATACCAAACTCCCCCACAAGATGAATCTGATTAGAAAAACCAAGAGAGTAAGGGTGCGAATTCGTGATCCACACAAATGTGGGTGGTGGGGGTTTGGTGGATTCCCTTTTATGATAAATGATATGTGAAACTAAAAAATGATTAAGAAATAGGAAGAATTAATTTATCTTGAAATAAGAAGAAGAAGGATGAATTTTGAGATCTGGAATTAACTGTCGAAATCAGAAACTGTTCTGGATCTGGAACTCTAACACATGTATCTTTCGACTGTGAAGTTTGAAAATTCTAAGGACAATTCTGATTCAAGTCGACCTAGTCCCATAAATTTGGCCTTGTCCTAGAGACTACAAACCTGGGCAATTATATAGAGGATCAGTAACTAGTTTCGTAACTTTGAAAATCTGGGTCCAAAACTTTAAAAACTTGTTCCTACACACAAAAAAGGAAGGGTAAATTGTTGTGGAAAGGGGATTTATTTGGTCAAGCCCCTATATAGTAATTAACCTTTAAATGAAATAGATATAATTAAAAGAATGTTGACATGTAACAGAGATTAGATCTAAACAATGGAATAAATCATATCATTTAGATGCGATTATATCTAAATATGTGATCAACAATGTTGATGCAATAGCTTTGACTCAACACAAAAACCAAAAGGAAATAGTGTAAGACAAGACCTCATGTAGTAAATATTGTAATTTACCTCAATGTTGAATTGAAGAAGAGGAAGAAGAAGACTTGATGTAGGGATATAGATATCCTTAATGTCAATCTCCTTTGATTGGCCTTCAATGGGAAAAAGATAGATCTATGGAAGGAAATTCCTTGAATGCTTGATGATGAATGCCTTCAATGGATAGATATAAAAAAGTTACCTTGGTGAAAACCTAGCAAATAGGCGCCTTGGCGACAACAAAAAAAAATGGAAAAATAGAAAAAAGTAAAGAGACAAAATCGCTCTCTTAGTGAAAATCTGGCAAACAGGCACTATTGGGCAGGTACCTTGGTGAAAACCTTGTAAACAGGCACCAAGTGTTAAGGTCCCGCTTTGCCATCAATGAACTCCAAAAGATTAAATCTTGTGCTCTCGCATGCAATATTGAGTACCCAAGCTTATTACAGAAGCATAGTCCCCTTTAAGATATCACACTTATCCATGGCTTATATTGGCTTACCAAACTAGGGGGCAATTCTAAAAAGTCTTGATAAAATCTAAAAATTCTTAAAAGTCTTGAAAAAATCTAAAATCCTTAAAAATTCATCAAAAAATCCTAAAAAGAGAAAAATGTCCTACAGAAATCAATCATCAAAAAATCAAATATTGCAAAATATCAGCAATAAATCATCTTTGTCATCAATAAGTGAATGGCGATCAAATAATCAATCAAATGTCAAAACTATGAGCTTCACAAATCGGCAATGGACTCATATGACTCGACTTTATCAAAAACCCAATACGTCACCAATCGAATGATTTAATCAATCATCAATCAAACTATTAATTGTCTTAGATAGTGACGAATATACCCAAACCCAGACACATTGGTCTTATATGAGTCATCCATTCCTGAAACCAGACACATCCGCATTCAAACATCCAAACTAAACCAATCAAGGAATAGTAAACTGTTGAGTAGGCCAGTCATGTTAGTCTGTTGTCAATTTATCTTTCATGATTATGTTCTTACACTACTAAAGGATACCACTGAGTAATGAGAGTGGTTATGATAGACCATGGTCTTGTTTTCTATGTTTTTTGTTTGTGGAGTGTTTCAATTTGATTCTAGGGCAATGATGATTTGGGATAAATGCGGTAGGAGTTGTCATGCATCTGGCAGCCACACAATTCCACAATCTGAGCTAACCCCTGGAAAAGAATTGAACAATCCTTATTTTTTATATACTTTTTGTTATTAGAGACAATAGCAGTATCCAAATGGTCAATATCTAGGTGCATTTGGTTCTTTTTATTTTCATTTATTTACTTATAGTTATCAGAGATCATAGCGGTATCCAGATGGTCAATATCTGGGTGTATTTGGTTCTCTTGCTTTTCATTTATTTACTTCTGGTTATTAGAGATTATAGTGGTATTTAGATGGTAAATATCTGGGTGCATTTGGTTCTCTTTCTTTTCATTTATTTACTTTTGTCTATCATCGATCATAGCAGTATCCAGATGGTAAATATTTGGGTGCATTTGGTTCTCTTTCTTTTCATTTATCTACTTCTGGTTATCAGATATCATAGTGGTATTTAGATGGTCAATATCTGGGTGCATTTGACTCTCTTCCTTTTCATAATAAGGTGCAATGATGAATAAAATTAGAAACTACGTCAACAACTTAGTTTCATCACTCATTCTTTCATTCAGTTACACAACTAATCTGTCACGAACTATCTTCTAACTAGCACATGCATGTACTCAAATACATTGTACATTTTAGGTTTGCATTCATTTATTGCATAAGAAAAGAATCAAAAACATGTGCATAGTAGATCATATTAACAATGCATCCATCATCAATAACACCATAACTAACATAGGATTGCATTCATCATCATCATCATTTAGCGATTCACATTTTCAACAAATTAATGCTCATCTGACGCATTTTTTGCTTGATTTGTTGAGGGGGCTTATAGTCCAACTACTGTCACTGGGGCAAGCGGGGGCATGATCAAATATGAAAATTCTTTAACACAACATGATGAATCACATTGTATCAAAGAGGGGCAAATGTAGACACCCCAAAATAGACAAGTTGGCGACCATATATTAAAGTACTAATTTTCATCTATTAATTAATGATTTTTTAGTCATTAATTAATCATCTATTTCTTCTAAAATCCATTCCCCAAATCACTTAATCATATCCCCAAAATTAATTAAATAAATAATTTTGTTTAATTAATTAATCTTTATTAATTTAAGAAAAAGGAAAAAATGGCTTTGCCTCGTGAGAAATTTTGCAGAGATTTGCATAAAATATTCAACATCGCAAGCATTCAAAAGTAGTTTAATCTCTTCAATGCAACTAAGTTGTTGGAGATTTTCCTTTGAGCCAGTGGTTGACTATATGTTTGTCATTGATGACAACATATAGTATGCAGCAATGTCCTGTATGTAATTCTCAGTATGGATATGTTGGAGCCTTGTGCGTTTATTCTTATGTTCTAGACATATTAATTATGCTATGTTCATAGACATGGATTCAGTTGTGCAGTTGAAGTTGAGTTATGATGATCTATTTTCCAGTTACAATTTTAGGAGATTGATTATTAAGATTCGACAATATTTATATTGTTTATTTAGTTATGCCTATCATTTGGATATGCGTGTTTGGATTCATGTTTATTTATGAGTTCAGAATGTTTGGTTAAGAGTGCTTAACGTGTTTCATCTAGAGAGTGAAGTTTGAGTTAATTTGGTGGAGCCGACTGTGTGAAGCGACACATCAACTCATCTTCAGTTGCACGGTTCTATTTGGTTTGTGTGCTTAGTTTGGTCGATGAAGAAGTTGTTGAAGAGTTTCCTACAAGATGACTTGATCATATCTTTGGAGGAGGATACTTATAGTAGATCATTTGTGATCGTCTTAAGTGACAATGTGGAGAAAGTAGCAGAGTAGAATGTTTGATGTATTGGGCCAGCAAAGTTATATCATTCATCAGTTGAAGATCTATGTGAAGAAGCAGAGAGTGTATACAATTCACTAGAGCTAATCAAGACAGCAGGTCTAATTCACATTTCAATATCAGATATAGACTATATATGTTGTGCAGAAGGTTGCAGCCTTCATCAATTGAGCAGTGTGCTCACAGACAGTGTGTCCTCACCTCTAATAGGGTTATTTGTAAAACACTCTTAATAGGGTTTGACCTTTGACTAGGTCACTGTACTTAATACATTGTAAAGATCAACTCCTAACAGGGTTGTAGGATCTTCTAACAGGGATCATTATACACTACTGCAGTTCTTTGTGGGTGTTAATTCCCACCGGGGTTTTTACCTATTTTGGGTTTCCCCATAACCAAAATTGTGGTGTTATAATTTGTGTTATCTTGATGTGTTTATGCTTAATGTTATTCTATACTTAATTGGATAAAGAATTGAATCTTGTAGATGACTGATTCACCCCCTCCCCCTCAGCTATCTCTTAGGACTATTCCTAACATAAGTATGCGGATTGGCTTTCTGCTAGAGTTCTACAATCTTTCCCCTTGAGGATTTCCTCCGCTTATTTTTCAGAGGAATCTCCATCTACATTGGGTTGTGGATGGAGGAATTTTGTTCCCTTCTGTCCCAATGCTATTCTACAGCCCCACTTTGCATCGGTTGAACCTTGCCAACTAAATAACGAAGGTTGGATCAAAGTTGTCTCTCAATCTTACAAGAGGAGGAGAGCTCGGCTTCCCCAACCAGGTAAGATTTCCAGTGATCCACCATTTGCGATTTATAACCAATTTTCTCTTCTTGGGTCCAACTCAGCTGATTTTATGCCTGGGGGATCTTCTCCTTATTCTCCACCACATAGACGTTTATCCCAGGATAGAGGTATGGTACTCCCTTCCACCTTAAATACTTTTGTTAAGCTTCCTAACTTGCCTCCCCCTCTGGTTTCTTCACACAAATACAATAGGTACACCCCTCCTCATAGAATAAATGTGGTTTATGGTCAAATCTCTTGTTTACCGACCCCCAAACCAGCTAATGCCCTAAATTGCAATTTTGTACGTGCTCCTAAACCTGATTACCCTAATTATAATTTACATCCCCCAAACCCTAAGCAGGTTAGTAGAATAAATCAACTAAAGGTTCAGTTTATCCTTGCCCCTCATCGAACCCCTGGAATCCCTCTGTATATTCCCCTCCTCATATAAAATCTCTAGGTGCTTTAGGGAATGAATTATGCACAACTAAACCTTCCAACCTGTCTGTCCCTAATAATGTCATTCCCACCATTTCGCAAAAAGACCATTTAAATCACCATAACCCAATTTATGTCCCCCAATCACATAATAAAGAAAGTAACGCTCTAAAAATTGACCCTATTTATGTGAAAGGAATGGAATCTTACTGTAAGAAACATGGTGTCTTCACAAAATGGTTAGGTAGTGGTGTCTCTAATCTCAAAATTACGAAATGGTTTAGATCTCAATTATTGGAAAAGGTAAAGCTATCTACTCTACATAACGAATTTGTATTTATTGATTGTTAATAATATCTACTCTGCACAACAAATTTTCATATCTACTCTACATAACGAATTTGCCCAAAATTTGACCCTTCCTGTGTTAATAATCTAGCAGTTACCAAATGGATCATCCTTCCTAACTTACCAGTAGAATTCATACATAGTGCCATTATAATTAGCATTGCGAACAAAATCAAAAAAAAATTGGATTTAGATTTAAATTACCTTGACAGTTCAAATATTAAAATTGTAATACATTTGGATAATTCTATTAATAAGCTCAAATCCATTATACTTTCTACTATGAATCAAAATATCAATATTAAACCAAGGTTTTTCTCACCCCCTCCAACTAGAAAATAGAATGACTCTCCTACCCCTATCCTACCAGCTTAATCTGGAAATGGGTGATTTTACTATAGGAAATTACTGTATTGATAATGACCTCATTATCATTCACCTCGATCATCCACCTGCTAAAGTGCCTAACCCTAGATTAGATTGTGATGATGGTTTCAATGATGCTATCATTTCAACACACATTAAACCATTAGATAACACTACCTCACCGAAATCAATAACACAAAATAAACAAAATAAATACAATCTGCAGAATTTAAATACAGTATTATCCCCAACTAGAAATCAAAAACAAACTATCCCCGCTAATATTAGCTTCAATTTTCTTAATACAAACATGTGTAATAATTATGACAAGGACATTAGTATGGATGAATATAGAAATTCCTTATTATTAGTCAGGGATCAGGCAGAAGCAGTAAAATAATTTGTAGAATTAGAACTTAGTAACATACAGGACAATTCCCTTACAGAAGAATCTTTCCTCAGAGAAGTCGATGTTATGGATAAACGTTTTTGGCAAATTGTAACAGAAATAGGTTATATAGAAAGAGTAGAAGATATCACTAACAAAGAATCATTTTTTTTAGCCAATGAAGATGACTCTGTATCCATTAAGGAATATAATATGAACAAAGGTATCCAAAATGACAATCCTAGTACAAGTAAAATTGAAATAGGCAACATCATGTGTCCTCTTGTAGGAAGTAGCCCCACAGGAAATAAAGTTCAGTGGGAGTTAGAAATTAGTAACAATGAGATATGTATTTATAAATATTCTCTATATGAAAACAGCCCCATAAGAATTGAGATACGAGTTAAAGATAATAATCCTTTATTGTGCTCTAAAACTCAACAAAAAATTAGTATCCCTATGGAATTGGAAACCTTGCATAACTTCATTGATTGTCAATTAAATGAGGAACAAATTCTAGAAGAGTATGGTGAAAACATCTTTCAAAACATTTTAAAAAAAACCCAGACAATCTCAACAACATTCAAAGGATCGATGATAGCAATGAGATATCTAGGTTTAAAGACAGTATCCTCAAAGATATGTTATCTGACTCAGAAAATGAACATGAACCCCTTGTGGTTAAAAAAAAGTTAATGAGGAACTTGGGATTGCAGTCACAATCGATGGGCTTGTTGCCCCTATCTTCACAAAAATCCCCAAAAAGAGAGGTAGGAATTCAACCATTGAATTGATATCTAGGGACGGCCAAGCAAATAATCAGGTCAAACTAACAATTCTTTTTGATGAAGGGAAGGGGAAGTTCCTTCCCAAGGCCAAATGAAAGTTACCTAGTGGAATGTTAGGGGTCTGAATGCCCCTAACAAGCAAAGATTACTTAAACGTAATCTTAAACTTTTCAAATATGTCATCATCCTTATTCAAGAAACAAAATTAGGAAAAGAAGAGGCCAAATCTCTAGAAATTAAATTAGGTATATGGAAAGCTTTCTGGACAACTTCTGCCAGTGTGTTCGGGGGACTTGCCATTCTTTGGGACCCAAAAAAGGTCAGTTTTGAACCAATCGAATCCACCTCTAATTGGATCTCAGGACAGATTAAAAGCATTGAAAACAACACTAGATTCATTATTAACAATATCTATGGTCCTGCCAGTAACAATGATATGAATTCATTATAGGATTTAGTGGGAAATTTCATCAACAATAATCTCGGCTAACATATTGTTGGTGGGGACTTCAATGCTATATTAGATTGTAGGGAAAAATATGGTGGCTCTTCCTTTATCCACCAATCTCAAAAAAAATTCAGTTCATGGGTCAAAGATCTTAATCTTTTAGATATCAGATGCACGAATGGAACCTTTACTTGGAATAACAGAAGACAAGGATTCAGCCAAATCGTAGAAAAATTAGATCAGTTTTTCTATAAGGGAGAATTGGGATTTGTTAACCTAACACTAACCTCATAAATACTTTCCACTGGAGGCTTAGATCATTTCCTGATCATACTCAACATTCAGGAAGATGACAAACCAAAGCATAACCCCTTTAAATTTGAAAATATGTGGTTTAGCCATAAATATCTCTTGACTAAACTTGAACAATGGTGGAATGAGGATCAATTTAAAGGATCCAAAATTTTCTTCTTTATGGAAAAACTTAAATCATTAGAAAGGAAAATACTAAAATGGAACAAGGAAGACTTTAACAACATTTTTGAAGAAAAACATACAATTGAGACAGAAATATGCAAAGTCAGTGAGGAAGTCATAAAACTTGGTAAGAATGAAGAGATGTATCTAAAAGAAAAGAATTTACTATCCAAACAAGAATAAGTCTTAAGTAAAGAGGAAATTTATTGGAGGCAAAAATCTAGGGAGATCTGGCTTTCGGAGGAGATAGAAACACAAAAAAAATTCATATCAGCACTAGGAAAAGAAGAAGTATCAATAGAATCACTAAAACAAAAAACTCTAATGGTATCTTTAATAAGGATCCAGTGGAAATTACTAACGAATTCATACAATATTACACAAAAATACAGAATAACTTAGAAACTTCTAACCTTAAATCCTGACAAGAATTACTCCCTTCCATACCTAAATTAATAACAGAAAAGACAATAAGTCGTTAATCATAAATTCACCACGAAAGAAATCAAGAATGCTCTTTCTAAAATGAAACTAGATAAGGCCCCCGGCCCAGAAGGCTTCCACATGCACTTCTTTCAAAAATGTTGGAGCTTTCTTGGAAATGAACTATAGGAAGCCCTAGAATCCACTAGAAACTCAGGTTCAATCCTAAGAGAAATAAAAAATACCTTTCTCACGCTTATTCCTAAGAAAATAAATACAGAAGAACCAGGTGATTACATACCAATTGCACTTTGTAACACCATCTACAAGATATAATCTAAAGCTCTGGCAAATAGATTGAAAACATTTCTGCACAAAATCATAGGCGAGGAACAAATGGGTTTTGTTCCCAATAGATCCATATACAAGGGCATAATCATCGCACAAGAGATCATCCATACAGCTCAAATAAACAATGAACCAAGTATGTTGGTAAAACTAGATATCCAAAAATCTTATGATAAATTTGATTGGAGATTTCTATGTAAATGCTTAGAGGCATTTGGATTCTCCAAAGGATGGATTACAACAATTTTCAGTTGTATCTCCACACCTACCATATCCATCCTCCTTAATTGTTCCCCAACAGGTTTTTTTCAATATCTCTAGAGGTATTCGTCAAGGCAACCCCATATCCCCCTTCCTTTTTTTCATTATGGTTGATGCTCTTGGAAGAAACATTTCAAAATCTTACTTAGAAGGGAAAATTCTTGGTGTGAGATTATCATAATCATCCCTAATACCACCCATCAACAATTTGTAGACGATGCTATCCTACCTAGTAGGGCTGCCATAAAAGAAGCAAAGGAATTTAAAGATATTCTTACCAAATATATGAAGGCTTCAGGTCAGATGGTCAATCCAGATAAATCAGATATATTCTTTCTAAATAATGCCCAAATCTCCAAATCAAGATCTGCAGAACCTTGGGTTTCAAAGTAGGCAACTTTCCCTGTAAATACTTAGGTTTCCTTTTAGATAAAGGTATAAGAAACACAAACCTATGGGGTCCCATATATTCTAAAATACACAAAAAATGATACTTGGAAAGGCAGATGGCTCTCTAATGCTGGTAGGGAAACAATGATTAAATTTTTCCTCTCCTCTATCCCCAATTATCATATGTCTATCCTCCCTATCACGAATGGGATTAAAAACTTGATAGATTCTAAATTACGAAGCTTCTTTAAGAAAGGCACATCTGAAAAAAAAAATGGCTTTAATAAAATGGGATAATATTTGTAAACCTAAAGAGAATGGCAAAATAGGGTTAAAAAATCTTTGATGGAAAAATAAAGCCTTAGGAGCTAAATTAGTATGGAGCCTGTACAAACATTTTGATAGGAAATGGGTCCAAACTCTTCTTCAGAAATACATAAAAGATGCAGAACCAATCAACATTTTCAGAATAAAAAATCATATCAAAGGATCTCGTATCTAGAATTTTATGATGGAATTCAAACCATTAATAGACAATAAGCTAACATGGGATATTGGAAAGGGTGAGAGTATCCTATTCTAGCAAGACTCTAGGGAGGCTTATGAATCTATTGACAAAACATCCCTTGACCCCAATATTAAAAAAAACCCTTATACAAGCATGGGGAGACAAACTTTCTCGGTACATTAGTAAATAACAACATAACTCTATCTCAAGTTGGACTTGGAAGTCCTTTGATCAAACATCTTTGAATGAAGATCAAAAGAATGCACTCATGGGAATTATTAAAAGCAGACAATTCATCATCAAAAATAGGTCAGACAAATTAATTTGGGCTGATTCTAATAACAGAAATTACAATGTTAAGGATGGTTACAACTGCATATTGAACAGTTTGCATTTGCAAAAAAATGACCTACCTCTAGTTCTTTGTTGGGATAAAGCATGCTCACCAAAATTTGGTATGTTTTTTGATGAACTATAACTGATTGAATGTTTGAAGATGTTAAGTTGATGATCACCAAGTTGTAGAAAGTTAATGCAAGACATTAAATGAGTTAATGTATTGTATTGTCATTGATTTCAACTTGATATAATCTGATTGGTTAAATACATAGTGTCAAAGACTTCAAAGAACCAGAGAGATAAAGGTTATGCTATCAGTAATGCATAAAATTTCAGTATGCAGTAAGTGACAACAAACACCGACGGTCAGTGCACCCTGATGGATAGAGAACCCCAAGAGGAAAGTCACAGTGATACCTGAGAAAGAAACCCAAGAAAGCATTACCGATGAGCAGAATCACAGTGTTACTCGACGGACAGACAACCCTGACAGACAAAGATTCCCGAGGACAACTAAATTCTAGACCGAGCTAACAATGAGTTAAACACCGAAAATAACTGAACTTCAGAAATGACAAAATACTTAGCTAGAAAGAGCTAAAAATGGAGTTAACTGGTTGTTCACATTGTTTTCATCGACAAGTTAAAATCTAGAGATAATCAAGATTTTTAAAGATTTTTTATTCTAGTTGTCTAAGAGAATTCTATGGGATAAAACTGAAGTAAATATTTAAAGCGAGAAAGGCGAGAATTGCAGATCATGCCAAGAACAAGAAAGTCAAGGACTTAGAAATGGTGAAATCATGTCTATAAAGAGACAAGATAATTCATTGTGAATAAGGGGAGTGAATAGAGAAGAGGATGCTAAAGAGAAACTGGTGAAAGACTTCATATAGTCTTGATCAATCAAGCTAAAGAATAGAGCTAAATATTTTTGCGAACATCGAGCAACAGAGAAGCACAACATCACTGAGCAGAAAGAAGTGGAGCAAAGGTATTGAAACGAAACATTGATCATAAAAGTATTATGAGCTTACAATAGATCTAAACATATGCAAGATTAATTTATTTATATGAATAGATCATATACTGTTTCAATTTACCCATTGATTCAAAAAGTCTCTTAATCGAGAAGGATCTAAACAAATCCTTTATATATTGAGATAGATCCCAAGGAGTATCAAAAGGTTAATTCATGAAGATAGCATAGTGAAATGTCATATATCAAGTGATTAACTATTAGTGATAAATCCTCTAACAAGGTCACACTTAACAATGTGTTTGTAACTTTTAACAGGGTTGTCTCTTCACCGAGATCACTTTAGAAGAGTGAAATTTTTGGGTTACCGGTCCCAAGTGGTTTTCCCCTTAACAGGGTTTCCAAGATAAAAATACATATGTCAAATGTGTTTATGAGTCATTGATTTCATGTTTTGTTTTACACTTTACTAAAATAGGATTGATCAATATACACTAAGTTATTTACTGCATTTCAGTAAATAATAGACTGTTAATCAGTAAAGATTAAGAATAAGGTTTAACAATGAACTCCGAGCAATAGTTATTTGATAAGATTAATTCAAGGCATACATCTTGTGGGACTAAGATAACTTGAGGTTTATATTTAAGATATAATTTTTTGTGGTTAATTTATTGGAATATTTTGTAGGCCACTGATTCACNCCCCCCCCCCCCCCCCCCCCCTCTCAGTTATTCTAACATTTTTTATCAGAGCTTGTGTGCTTAGAAGAAAGTTTTCAAGACCTAAGCAAAAGATCACAAGATGAGAAAATGAGATGTGCCCAAGTTGAACAAGGACAACTTTGCATCATGGAAAAGCAGGATAATACTCCACCTATCAGGTATTGGAAATGATGTTACTCAATACTTGGATACTGAATATGTGTTGCCTACAGGACCTCACACACTTGATCAATTAAGAGAAAATCATGAGCATAACTCTATGATGATAGAACTTGCTTCCTCACTCTCTAATGTTGAATTTGATGATGTCAAAACCTGCACCTTTGCAAAGAAAATGTGGGACAAATTGAAGTTGGTACATGGAGGAGATGCTAATGTACTAAGAGCTATGGTAGAGAGCCTAAGAGGAAAATTTGATGACCTAAGAATGATAGAAGGAGAAAATATCACTCAGTACAGTTGCAGAATAAAAGAGGTAGTCAATGTTATCTAACGAGTTGGAGGTGTACTTGAAGAAGAGATAGTGGTAAGTAAAATCATAAGAACCTTACTATCTGTATATGCTATTAGAGTATCTTCTATACAAGAAATGGGAGCAATAGCAAACAATGTCACTCTATATAGTTTGGTTGGTAGACTAATTTCATTTAAGATTAATAACTTTGATAACAATGTCTTACCATCTATTGATTCTGCATTCAAATCTTCTTTGAAAATAAGTAATTCAAGTCATAAACACACTATGATAAATGATAGTGATAGTGATGACCAAGATCTTGATGAGATTGAAGCACTAAAGGCTAGAAGATTGCAGAGAGGCAAAGGTACATACAAAGGTAAACTACCACTTGTATGTTTTAATTGTAAAGAGATTGGACACTTTGTTGCTAGATGTCCTAACAAAAGAAATATCACAGAAGTCATGACAGATCATATGAAAAGAATTTTGATAGAAGCGATAACAGAGATTACCGAAGCAACCGACAATCTGACAGAAGAGATACCTAAGAATACAAGGACACAGGCAAGAAAGGATAAAAATCTTGGATGAAACCATGCAATTCTCAAAGGACTTCAAAAGAGAAACCTTGATCAGAAAAATATCTGCATTTGAGATATCAAGATTGAAGACAAAACCTAAAATGGAAACAGCTTTCAAAGCCTCAATCCATGGTAATAAATCCTTGAGCATCTCTAGTAATATTGAGAAAGAAGAAGTTGATACAGAACTAGAAGAAATCATTGCCATGATTTCTAAGAAATAAAGGAAAGGTAAAGGAAAATATGAAGGACAACTACCATTCAAATGTTTTCATGCAACAAAGTTGGCCACTTTGCATCCAAGTGTCCTACAAGAGTCAAGAAGTTCAGATCAGATTACAAAACCAAATATACTAAGGAGTTCTAGCATGTTGAAGATGGTGTGAATGATGATGACTCAGGGGAAGATGAAATTAGATTCGTTGCAATTAAAGATAATGAAAAAATTATTGAAAAAATAGAAATTGAAGATGAAAAGAAAGCACAAGAATTGGCTTTAGTTTCACAAACAGACATTAGAACAGACTGGATCATAGACAGCGGATGTTCACATCACATGACAGGAGAGAAAGATAGATTTGTACATCTAGATAAGTACAAAGGTGGCATGGTTAGATTTGGAGATAACACTTCCAAACCTATCATAGGCAGAGGATCTATCACCTTAGATGGAAAGAACAAGACAGATGATGTTCTATATGTTGATGGTTTACATCATAACCTACTAAGTGTTGGAAAGTTTCTTGATAAAGGATATTAGTTAGAATTCAAAAACAACAGGTGCATTATTAACAACAAAGAAGGAGACGTGATTGCATCAGGTTCTAAAACCAAAGGTAATGTTTTTCATCTTAACTCCGAAGTAAGTTGTTTTGTTGAAAAAGTGGATGACAGTTGGTTATCGCACAAAAGACTTTGTCATATCAATTTTGACGACATAGTAAAGATAAGCAATGTAAAGGCAGTAAGAGACCTTCTTAGTATGTGCAGGGAATGTGTGATGGGAAAGCATGTGAGGACCTCATTCAGAAGAAAATAGAACTCTACAAATAACAAATTAGATCCAGTACATACAGACTTATGTGGACCTACTCAAACAAGATCATACTATGGTGAAAGGTATTTCATTTTGTTTGTTGATGATTTCTCCATAATGATGTGGGTTGCGTTCTTGAAAGAAAAATTTGAATCTTTTGAGAAGCTCAAAATATTCAAAGCTAAAGTTCAAAATGAGTCTGGATTAAAGATAAAATGTCTGAGATCTGATAGAGGAGGAGAATTCACCTCTGACAAGTTTCTTGAGTACTATGAAGAACATGGGATCAAAAGACAACTAAGTGCGCCCAGAACCCCTAAACAAAATGGAATTGTAGAAAGGAGAAATAGGATAATACTTGACACAATGCGCACTATCATGATTGAAGGGAAAGTTGTGCACACCTATTGGAGAGATGCGATCAATACAGAAGTCTATACTATCAACAGAATTCAACTAAGACCAGGCGCAGACAAAACACCTTATGAACTTTGGTTTGGTAATGTACCTACAGTAAAATACTTTAGAATCTTTGGAAGCAAGTGCTACATCAAGAGAGATGATGGTGTTGGAAAATTTGATGCTATAAGCAATGAAGGTATTTTTCTTGGTTACTCTACTAAGAGAAAAGCTTATAGATGTTTTAATTTAAGGTTGAAGAAAATAATTGAAAGTGCACATGTGAAAATTGATGAGAATTTCATGATTCAAGAAAGATATTATGAATATGCACCTATGATTGAAGATAAACCTAGACCTGTCAATAAAGAAATAGCTATAGAATAAATGTTTGACCATATTTATGTATCATACAATAACCCTGAACCAAGTCAAGAAGAATCACAGATGAGAGTGTCACACCTAAAATTTCAAAATATAGATCCAAATACCATTCAAAAGAAGATATCATTGGAGATCAGAGCGGTAAAGTTTTGACAAGATCTAGAGCAAAAGGTTCAACTGTTGATGAAGAGGTATGTTTAATTTCACAAATTGTACGCTTAAGTGTTGAAGATGCGTGCAATGATTCAAATTGGCGAAATGCAATGCAAGAAGAATTAGATCAAATAATTAAGAATGACACGTGGGAATTGTTCCCTAGACCTTGTGACAAGAACGTGATTGGAACTAAGTGGATATTCAGAAAACAAAATGAATGAAGATGGTACAGTGATAAGAAATAAAGCAAGATTGGTATGTAAAGGATATGCAAAAAGAGAACGAATTGAATATTCTAATACATTTGCCCCTGTGAGCAGACTGGAAGCTATAAAGTTGTTTTTGGCCTATGCAATATTCAAGAACTTCAAAGTATATCAAATGTATGTCAAGTCAGCTTTCCTGAACGGTGACTTGAAGGAAGAAGTCTACATAGAGCATCCTGAAGGATTCAAACTTTTAGAAAAACCAGACATGGTATGCAGACTAAAGAAAGCCCTCTATGTACTTAAACAGGCCCCAAGAGCATGGTATGAGAGACTTGATGGCTACTTAACAAATATTGCATTCAAAAAGGGAGAAGCAGATTCCAACCTATTCATCAGAGAGACACCTGAAGGATTATTACTTGTTGCTATCTTTGTTGATGACATTATTTTTGGAGGTAATGACAAGCTTAGTGTAGAATTTGCCAAAGAGCTGCAGAGTGAATTTGAAATGAGCATGATTGGACCTATAAAATACTTCTTGGGATTAAATGTAAAGCACAAAGACAAAGGTATATTTATAAATCAATCTAAATATATGAAGGAGATATTGAAGACATTCAAAATGGAAGATTATTAAGTCCCTACAAGATGCATGCCATGAAATACTTATAATGATTTAACTATCTATCAGTTTTCCTTGTCTGTCCTTATTCTCCTTGATTACCGATAAGCGGTATAACTATTTACCGAAACTCATTAAATATGCAAAGTATACCAATCAATCCATAAATGCATATGTGAAATTTAAAATAGTAAAGTAATAAACCATACGCACATAACACATGGATTTTAATGTGGAAACCCTGTTAAGGGAAAAAACCACTGGGACCGGTACCCCAAATTTTCACTCTTCTAAAGTGAGCCATGTTAGGAGCCATCCCTGTTAAAGGTTACAAACACACTGTTAGGTGTGACCTTGTTAGATGATTTTATACATAGAGGTTGTCACTTAGTATCGGGCATCTATTTTCTACCATCCTTGAATCAGCCTTCTTCTTAGACTGTCAATAGGCTTTAGGAAAATCTTACTACCATCCTTGAATTAGCCTTCTTCTTAGACTGTCAATAGGTATCTGGAAAGTCAAATGCTACTTTCATGAATCAACCTTTTTGGCACTCCTTGGGATGTACCTCAATATATAGAAGACTATTAAGTCCTGCTCTGTTAAGAGACTTGATGCTTCAATGGTTAAACTGAAACACAATGACCTGTTTCTAATGCAACTTGAATTTCATATTTTCATATCTATTTAAGTACATTACCTCTCTAATCAATGTATCAATTAAATTATTTGTGCTCCACACTTTCTTCTCTGTGATGTTGTGCTTCACTATTCGTCGGTGTCTACAGAATTCTTTAGCTCTCCTTCAGCTTGATTGATCAGGACTGTATGAAGTTATCCTTCATCAGTTTCTCTTCAGCATCCTCTTTCTATTCATCCCCTTCATCCCATTTTTGTGATGATGATGCTTATCTCTTATATAGACATGATATTCATTGTTTCTTGATTCTTGATTCTTGATTCTTGGCGTGAAAAATAATCCAGCCAATCTGATTTAAAGCATAACTCTTGATTTATCTCGCAGTTATCTTCTTGCCAACTGTACAAATCTTCTTTAAATCAATCACTTGACTCTGGTCAAATAAAACAATGAAAACAACTAGTTAAGTCTATCTTTAGCTCTTGCCAGCTAGATATTTTATCATTTTCTAAACACTCTGTTCTGTCGGTCAATTCTGCAGTTAGTTGTCGCTGACAACTGCCAGTTCTATCGGTGTGACTCCAATCATCTTCGGGATCTCTGTCTGTCGGGCATCATTGGATTTTACTTGTCGGGCAACTCTATTTTCAGCTCGTCGGGCATCCTATGATTTTGCTTCGTCAGGCAACATTATCTTCTGCTTGTCGGGTATCACTATGACTTTGGTTCTTTGCCTTTATCGATGGTGTGCACTTCGTCGGTGTTATCTATCACTTAGTGAATACTTGACTTTTATGCATTGCTGAAAGCATAATCTTTGTTCCATTGATTCTCTAAATTCTTTGGCATTTTGTACATGACCGTACAGATGATATCAAGTTGACATCAATGACAATACAAACCATTAACTGATTTAATGCCTTGCATTATCTCCAACTTAACATTATCAAACATTCAATCGGTTACATGTCATCAAAGGGAACTATAGACTATGGTTTATGGTATCCTAATTCAGAAAATGTAGAACTTCATGTATACACAGATGCAGATTGGGCAGGTTGCATTGATGACAGAAGAGTACCTCGGGAGGAGCAATATTTCTTTGAGACAATTTGGTTACTTGGACAAGAAAGAAGCAAAATTGTATTTCTCAGTCAACAATAGAAACTGAGTATGTAGCAGCCACATTGAATTGTTCAACAATGGTTTGGATCAAAAAGATGATTAAAGACTTTGGAATTCAGATTGATTATCCCATTGTCATCCATTGTGATAACACCAGCACCTTTAATATGTCAAAGAACCCAGTGATGCACGCAAAGACAAAACACATAGAAATAAAATATCATTTTCTAAGAGAAAAAGTTGCAGAAAGAGAAGTGAAGCTGGATTATGTGAGCACCAAAGATCAGTTGGCAAACATTTTTATGAAACCATTATCAAAAGATACTTTTGATTATCTCAGGAAGAAGCTAGTAGTAATTCCCTTTCCTGAGTCTGATTAGAACTCACAGAAAAAGCATCAGTCCTTTGTGACTGATGAGTGGTTGACTACTCTACTTCTGGAGTAGTACTTATGCTTATCTGTATTTGGCATCCTTTTCCATTGATGTCAAAGGGGGAGTATATAGTAAGGGGGAGCATATACTCAAGTGGAGTATATAGTCATAAAAATAAAAACACAGTCAAAAGAGATGCAACAGTGAAGAGGAACCTTTGATGAGGATATTGAGAAGATTGTAAAAAGAAAGAAGACACTTTTGGATTGATGGTGCTTTTAATCATTTGTTGCCATCAATGTCAAAGGGGGAGATTGTTGGATATTTGCCTTTGTGCAAATAGTTGCATGTATGTTTTTCATTGATGACAACATATAGTATACAGTAGTATATTGTATTCAATTTCCAGTATGGATATGTGGAAGCCTTGCATGGTTGTTTTTATGTTTCAGACATAGTTACTATACCATGTTCATACATGCAGATTCAGATGTTCAGTAACGGTTGAGTTATGTTACTCTTTTTACCAGCTACAGTTTCAGAGAATTGTTTTCAGAAAGCCGGCAGTAATTTTATTAAATCTTCAATTGCATCTATCTGTGGGATTTTTGTGTTTAGTTATGAGTCAGAGATAATTAACCAAAGGCACTAATTGTGTTTCATCTGAAGCATGACGTTTGGGTATTTTTGGTGGAGCCAACTATGTGAAGTGATGCATCTATTCATTTTGAGTTGTGCGGTTCTAATTATGTTGCGTGCTTAGTTTAGCTGATAAGAGAAGCATTGAAGGGATTCCTACAGCTGACATGATCATATCTTTTGGAGAAGATACATATAGCATTTCATTTGTGATCACTAAGCGTGAATGATAATAAAAGAGATAGAAAAATAAAAGAATAGAATGTTGATTATTTTGGGATAGTAAATCTATTTCATTCATCAGTTAAAGATCTATGTGAAGAAGCAGAGAGTTTATACAATTCATTATAACTGATCAAGACATTAGGTCTACTACAATAGTTTATTATCAGATATAGTGTATATCTATTTTACTGAAGGTTGCAACCTTTATCATTTTAGCAGTGATCTTTTGGACAGTGAGTCCTCACCCTTAACACGGTTACTTGTAAAAGACTCCTAACAGGGTCCAACCCTTAACCAGGTCACTGTACTTATTGCATTGTAAAGATCAACTCCTGACAGGGTTGTAATATCTTCTAATAGGGATTATTATACTCAAGTATAGTTCTTTGTGGGTGCTAAATCCCACCGGGGTTTTTACCTATTTTGGTTTCTCCGTAACCAAATTGTGGTGTTCTATTTTATGTTATATTAATGTGTATATGCTTAATAATATACTGTACTTAATTGGAGAAAAGAATTAAGTTAGATGATAACTGATTCACCCCCCCCCCCCCTCTCAGNAACTGATTCCCCCCCCCCCCCCCTCTCAGTTATCCCTTGGGACTATTCCAACATATATAAACACCACTTGTTTAATGGCTAGAAACGAAGACATATGGTTATGGCATAAGAGATTATGTCATGTGAATTTTGACACCATGATTAAGATAAGCAATAAACGGAAAGCAAGAGGCTTATCGAGCATGTCAAAGCCCGAGCATATCATGTGTAAGAATTTTCAAAAAGGTAAAATGAAAAATTCTAGTTTCAAGAGCAAAACCCATACATCTAATGTTATTCTAGAATTAGTCCATACTGATCTATGTGGACCAATGAGAACAAAGAGTTACTATGGTGATAGATATTTCATTCTCTTTGTAGATGATTATTCTAGAATGATGATAGTTATGTCCTTAAAAGAAAAATCAAAAGCATTCAAGATGTTTAAATGGTATAAAGAAATTGTAGAAAAATAAAGTGGTAAGGAACTAAAATTCTTAAGATCAGATAGAGGAGGAGAATTTGTTTCTGATGAATTCACTAACTTTTGCAATGAGCATGGAATTAAAAGACAGGTTTCTGCACCAAGGACACCACAGCAAAATGGGATTGTTGAAAGGAGAAACTAATCCATTGTTGATTGTGTAAGAACAGTGATGATAGAGAAAATCATCACTCAAACATTCTGGAGGGAAGCTGTTAATACTGCTATCTACACATTGAACAGAGTACAATTGAAGAAAGATGCCAAGAAGACACCCTATGAGCTATGGTATGGATACACACCCAATGTAAGTTACTTCAGAATCTTTGGAATTCAATGTTATATTTTGAAAGAAGATAGAAATGGAAAGCTTGAGTCTAAAAGTGAAGAAGGAATATTTCTAGGGTATTCCACCAAGAGCAAGGCTTATAAATGCATTAACAAGTCCTCTAACAAAATCATTGAAGGTGTAAATGTCTGAATAGATGAATATGCAGAGAAAAATGATGAGGAAAGCATAAAAGAACCAAAAGACTACAACAAGTTTGTTTACACTAAGAACCTGACACTATGCACGGGCAACAGTGTATCTCTCCCAAGCAACAGAAAATTGCACCTGAGCATCAGGGTGCAAATATCAAAAATTAGGAAATTGTTCTAAATGATGTTCCGAGTGATGGAGATCAGAATGAAGGTCAGGATGATGATCAGAATGATGAACAAAGAACTGAACTGATACTTTCCAAGTATGTCAAGGGACATCATCCACAGAAGCAGATCATAGGAGACAAGAAGGCTAGAATGAGAACAAGAAGTAAGTCACTAAACACTAGATATTTAATTTGTGATTTTGAGCCTAAATATGTTAATATTGCACTTGAAAATGAAGAATGGGTTAGTGTTATGAATGAGGAAATAGAACAGATTGAGAAGAACAGAACATGGACATTAGTACCTAGACTAGATGACAAAAATGTCATCGGTACCAAATGGATATTCAGAAACAAGATAAATGGGAATGGAGAAGTCACAAGGAAAAAAGAAAGGTTAGTATGCAAGGGGTATGCACAAGAAGAAGGTATTGACTATGGAGAAACCTTTGCACCCATTGCTAGACTGGGAGTAAGGATTTTACTTTCTTATGGTGCATTCAAAGAATTAAAGGTATACCAAATTGATGTCAAATCTACATTCCTAAATGGAATACTAGAAGAAGAGGTATACATTGAACAACTAGAAGGGTTTGTTGATCTTGACAAGAGAAACATGGTTTGTAGACTACACAGAGCCTTGTATGGATTGAAACAAGCACCTAGAGCTTGGTATGAAAGACTTCACTCATATCTCATAAGCATTGGATTTGTAAGAACAAGTGAAAACATCAATCTGTATTTAAAAGAAGATATTGATGATAACATTTTGATTGCTGAAATATTTTTTGATGATATCATATTTGAAGCTAATGATATGTTATGTAAATCCTTTTCTAATGAAATGAGCAAACAGTTTGAGATGTCAATGTTTGGGGAGATCAAATTCTTTCTTGGTCTACAAATTC
Organism: Thuja plicata; assembly: GCA_018584345.1. NCBI lineage: Eukaryota > Viridiplantae > Streptophyta > Pinopsida > Cupressales > Cupressaceae > Thuja > Thuja plicata. Next base: position 926,640 of record MU224751.1, read on the forward strand.
TTCAACAAGATGTAGGCATATATATCACACAATCCAAATACATCAAGGAAGTGCTGAAGATATTCAAGATGGAAGATTCCAAGCCAGTTAGAACACCTATGGAAACCGGATGTAAGCCGACAAAGGAAGATAAGTCAAATGATATAAATCATACCTTGTATAGATCAATGATTTAAAACTAATGTATGTTGTTCATACTAGACCAGATATAGTTGCAAGATTCTCTACTAATCCCAAAGAATCACATATGACTATTGTCAAAAGAATTCTAAGATATCTAAAGAATACTGAGGACTATGGCTTATGGTATAAAAGAGAAGGGAAATTTGAGCTTCAAGTCTATACAGATGCTGATTGGGCTAGAAACTTAGATGACTAAAAGAGCACAACTAGAGGAGAATTCTTCATGGGTGACAGAATTGTCACATGGATCAGTAAGAAGCAAGGATGCATCTCACAATCTACTGCAGAAGAAAAATATGTGGCTATTGATGCAAACTACTCTAATATTGCATGGATCAAACAATTACTGGAAGGAATGAATATGAAAATTCTTGAACTAGTGATTATCTATTGTGATAATACTAGTGCAATAAACATTTCTAAGAATCATGTCATGCATGCTAAGACTAAGCATATTGCTATCAAGTATCATTACTTAAGAGAAAAAGTGCAAGAGAAAGAGGTGATACTATAATATGTTCAATCAAAGGAATAATTAGTTGACGTATTCACAGTCATTTTCTAAAGATACATTTGAGTACCTCAGAAAGAGACTAAGGGTTCGACCCTTGTCTATTGGTCACTAAGCTGACTAGGAGGCTGCATCAGCCTACACACAATCATAATATTATTCATGTTGATGCAAGTAAAGGATGGACTGCAAAGATACATCAGTACATAGAAAGGTACATATCTGCACCGAACACCAAAGTCGTTGTATTGCTAATGGATAGGGAAATTCAAGGAGTATATTATAAAAAGGAGGAAGGATATACTTTGGCATTGTTGTCAAAGGGAGAGAGTATCCTGAGAAGATCCAAAGGAGAGAGATTATATATACATATGAAATATCCATCATGATTATCCAAAGGGAGAGAAGTATCATAAAGGATAGATGACTTAAGGGAGAGATGACTTAATTGTTGTCAAAGGAAAAAAGAGATGATCAAAGAGAGGAACAGTCAAAGGGAGAGTCAACATCAAAAGAAAAGAGATTCTACAACACAGAGGAGACAGAATCAGAAGTTGCTACATCTATCCAGTAAAGGGAATGAAGTTTTGAAGAAAGTACTCTGCAAGAAACAAATCTAAGCTAGAAGAGCTTACCGAGAACCAGACATTTGTATTGGTTATAGAACAATAAGATTGGTAGATTGATGGACTACAACTGATATATTTCATATTGTATTAGTAGTAATGTAGTGTGTTTCCATCAATGCCAAAGGGAGAGATTGATGAACTATAATAGATTGAATGTTTGAAGATGTTAAGTTGATGATCACCAAGCTGCCGAAAGTTAATGAAAGACATTAAATCAGTTAATGTATTATATTGTCATTGATGTCAACTTGATATAATTTGATTGGTTATATACATAGTGTCAAAGACTTAAAAGAACCAGAGAGATAAATTTTATGCTATCAGTAATGCATAAAAGTTCAGTATGCACTAAGTGACAACAAACACTAACGGTCAGTGCACCCCGACGGATAGAGAACCCCAAGAAGAAAGTCACAGTGATACCCGAGCAATAATTACCGACGAGTAGAATCACAGTTTTACTCGATGGATAGACAACCCCGACAGAAAGAGATGCCTAAGGACAAATGATGTCTAGACCAACCTAACAAGGATTTAAACACCAAAAAGAACTGAAGTTCAGAAATAACAAAAGACTTAGCTGGCAAGAGCTAAAGATGGAGTTAACAAGTTGTTCACATTGTTTTCATCGACAAGTTAAAAGCCAAAGATAAGTGAGAGTTTTAAAGCTATTTTATTCTAGTTGTCTAAGATAAATCTACAAGATAAAACTAAAGTAAATCTTTAAAAAAAGAAAGGTGAGAATTGTGGATCACGCCAAGAACAAGAAAGTCAATGACTTAGAAATGATGAAATCATGTCTATAAAGAGACAAGATAATTCATTGTGAATAAGGGGAGTGAATAGAGAAGAGAATGTTGAAGATAAACTGGTGAAAGACTTCATATAGTCCTGATCAATCAAGCTAAACAATAGAGCTAAAGATTTCTGCGAACACCGAGCAATAGAGAAGCACAGCATCACCGAGCAGAAAGAAGTGGAGCAAAGGTATTGAAAGGAAACATTGATCAGAAAGGTATTATGAGCTTACAATAGATCTAAACATCTGCAAGATTAAGTTATTTATATGAACAGATCATATACTATTTTATTTTAACCATTGATTCAGAAAGTCTCTTAACCAAGCAAGATCTAAACAAATCCTTTATATATTGAGATACATCTCAAGAAGTATCAAAATGTTAATTCATGAATATAGCATAGTGAAATGCCATATATCAAGTGATTAACTGTTAGTGATAAATCCTCTAATAAGGTCACACTTAACAGTGTGTTTGTAACCTTTAACAGGGTTGGCTCTTCACCGAGCTCACTTCATAAGAGTGAAATTTTTAGGTTACCGATCCCAGGTGGTTTTTCTCTTAATAGTGTTTCCACATTAAAAATCCATGTGTTTATGGGTCATTTATTTCATGTTTTTCTTTACACATTACTAAAATAGGATTGATAAATATACACTAAGTTATTTACTGCATTTCGGTAAACAATAGACTGCTAATTGGTAAAGATTAAGAATAAGGTTTAACTGTGAACTCCGAGCAGTAGTTATTTGATAATATTATTTCAAGGCATACATCTTGTGGGACTAAAGATAAATTAGGTTTATATTTAAGATATAAAGTTTTATGGTTAATTTATTGGAATATTTTTGAGGCCACTGATTCACCCCNCCCCCCCCCCCCCCCCCCCCCCCCTCAGTTATTCTAACAATTTTTATGGGCGGCCCTCCAAAAATGTATTCTTACAGCGGAATTGTTTTAAAAACTTGGATTTGAAGGCCCCTCAATATGCCCTCTATGCCAACATGCAGAAGAAGCTATTGACCACATCTTATTCAATTGCTCTTATGCCCAATATTGTTGGAGTAACATAAATCTAAAGCTAAATTGGTCTTCTGCCAGTAATGAATGTTTTATAGACTTTATTAAATGTTGGCCTACACATCTGAAATCCCACATGTATAAGGACATCTGGAAAATTGCACCTTCCATTGTAGCCTGGAAACTTTGGAAGGAAAGAAATAGAAGAATTTTCAAAAACACTAAGATGCCCTCAAACGTCCTTCTTGACAAAATTGAGATTAGCATTGTAGAAACCCTTAATAACAGACTCAGAAATTCACATCACACAGAAGGAATCTTTTTGTTATGGGATAATTTGCAGAAAAATTGGAATGGCCTAATTGTACAACCCCAAGTTGGTCCCAGGGGAATAAAGAGTAAAACTACCAGAGCTCTATGTAAGTGGTCTCCACCAGAACCAGGATGGTATAAGCTTAACTTTGATGGCGCTGCAAGAGGTAATCTTGGGGTTGCTGGTATTGGATGTATTATCCATTCAAGCAAGAGCAAAAAGATAGCTGAACTATGCAAACCTCTTGAACCATCAACCAATAATATGGCTGAAATGATAGCGGTAATGGAATACTTAAACCTTTGTAGAGAATTAGGCATCTTAAACTTAGAAGTTGAAGGGGATTCCCAAATCATAATCAACGCCATTAGAATACAACAAACTCCTAACTAGAAAATCAATGCCATCCTTGAAAAATCCCTAGAATATCTTAATACCTTTAAAGAAGTTGAAATCAAACATATATACCGAGAAGGAAACAAACAAGAAGATAAACTAGCTAACCTAGGAGCATATGGAAAATCAGCTAAGTACATTAACCCTGAATATTTTAGAGTTCTATAAGATATACTAATCCCTAAAATAAAAAATAGAATAAGTTAAATATATAAAATCCTAACATAAATTACCTTTCAAACAAAAATTTAAAATTGGAAGTAATAAAGAGTAACTTAAATCTGGAATTGATAGACACCAATAGGTTGACATATCCTTAAAGGCTATCATTCCTACTATAAAATTAAATTATATCTTAAATCCACTACTTAAAACAATATTTACTTCAAACTCAAAAAGAAAAGTGTTATACACAAAATCCACTAAATCTATATCTTATCGAAGTGGCAGTATAGGTTAATATTAAATAAATGAATTAAAAATTAAGCATCAACAAATTTCTTCCTTATCTCTAAGGAATAGCTAAATTAATACATCATTGTACATTTCTTCTTTCAGAAACCCTTTAAGTTAAAAATAAAATTTCGCATTGTATTCTGAGAGTAGAATCAATAGGAAGAACTTATTAAAAAATGGAGTGGAATTTGAATTTTTATTTTCGTCCAGATGTTATCTATAGGCATGTGCGTAGTTTACTATACTCTCCTTGTATTCGTTTTCTCTAAATAATTCTAGAAAATGATGCATTTTAATTTCTACAAAATTTCCTATTCAGTTGTTTATATACTTAAATAAAGATACACACACACATATATTTATATATATGTATGTATATAATTATATTTTATTAAAAACATTAGTAAAATATCAGTACAATATGGAGCGCAGTGGGCAGGAAGAACATTGGAGGCAATGGTCACCTGCAACTCGACGAGCGGAGGAACTAAACCATTATGGAAGGAGGTTTTTCAAGAAAAACGCGGGTTTCTCTTATCAAACACGGTATGGGAAGACATGGCCTCTCAACAGGCATTCACAGTCAAAGTTCCAAACAAATGCTCAGACCCTCAGACCATGGAAGGAAAATTTCAACCTACAATGAAAGCCAAAATTGATCTGGAATGGAAGGAGAAGGGAGAATATGGACCATAGAAAGATGCAGACAAAGGATTATGTGTAGATCGGGAAACACTTTGACTTCAAGAAAATAGAGCACAAGTTCTACAAACCAAGAGACCAGAAGGCGGCTGGAGAAGCGAGGAAACCTGAGGATCAATGGAAACCTCCCACAGAAAAAATCAAGTATGAGATCATCTCAACCCTTAAAATTTTAGATTCCCATTGGAAGGAAGCAAATGCATCTTTGAAAGAAAAATCTTTTTTCTTTAAATGGTTAGGCCCCTGGCCATCTTTAACAAAAATAAGAGCTTGGTGTAAAGATGTTTGGGGACAAGGATGCCGACTCAAAACCCTAACTAATGGTTTCTACATGGGGATCTTCTCAACAAAGGATGATAAGGAGTGGATCCTCCAAAATGGGCCTTACCTGATAGAGGGAAGAGGCCTATACCTAAAGGATTGGGAAGCAAACTTCAATCCACAAAACAAAAAAGTGAAAGAATACCCAGTGTGGCTGAGCTTGCACAACCTAGTAGCAGAATATTGGGGAGAAGACACTCTGAGAAGAATAGGGAGTAGTATAGGAACATTTCTCATAACAGAGGAAGTGATAAATGATAAATATGCTTCTATCCATCTACGAATCTTCATTAATATACAGTAAAACACCCCAATCCCGGACACAGTCACTTTGAGCACAGAAAATGGAAAATGGGAGCAGAAAATTGCCTTATGGAACTCAGAGGCATAGGTCAACAAGATCCAATGTGAGGAGGTTGAACCCCGACGAAAAGACAAAGGATCAGCATAGGATTCACTTCTAGATGAATTAGAAAAAAGGACTCTAAAATAGGAAATAATAAATCCTGAGCTAGCTGAACAATTTATTGCACCTTTGGCTAATGAGTCACCACTATGGAGAAAAGAGTTTAGGAGGGCTATAGATGAGACTCTAACAGGAGAACAGAGAAGTGAAAGAGCAACCAAGGAAATCATGTCTACTCAAGTGGTTAAAAGCACACCTTTATCACAATATATAGAAGCTGTTGAAATTGAACAAAGGCCTCCATCCCCGGATATCCCTGTTTCCCACCATCAAAATGAAGACAAGCAAGGTCAGGCTGTCATTTTGGATGCTGCAGAAGGGGTCAGCTTCTCGATCATCCAAGACACTTTTGATCATATAAACCCTCCTACGGAGGAACCTGTAGAGGGCCACCCAACCCTAGAAGAAGGTAGATATGCTAATCAGTATTCAAGAAATTTTGGCCCTAGCCTAGCTACCACAAATATGCAGAAGGATTTCAAGGACATAGAAATCTCACCAATAAGAAACTTGAATAAATCCTTATAAGAAGAAAAGGAAAATGAGGAGGCCTTGGAAGAATGGGAATTAGAGTTTGAAGAACAGCATGGGGAAAATGATTTCAATAACCTGGGCCTCTTTGAATCCACAAGAGTCTTATAAAAAAGATCAATTGGGAAAACAACATCAACCCAAAAAAAACCAAACACTAGAAAGAAAGGGAAAAGAGGGGCAAAGTCTACAAGGGAGAAGTTGAAAATAGCAGGAAATGCTGCTGACCAAACCAAAATTTTAAGATCGGGAAATGGCTATGCCACTTCCCGAGAGCAATCAAAACCTTATCATGGAATGTCAGGGGTTGCAATGCCCCTGACAAGATTCATTTGATAAAATGATGTCTTGATCAAACGAAACCGGATTTAGTGTTGTTACAGGAGACTAAAATAAAAAGTGAGGACAGTGAGGTTTTTAGGAAAAAGTTTGGGAGATGGAAGTGTGAATTGGTGGGTGTGCAAGGAGCTTCTGGAGGATTGGGTGTTCTCTGGAATGAGGGGATGGTAGATGTAATAGTTATACAAAATGATCAATACTGGCAATGGTTGAGAGTGCATGTGAAACATCTCCATTGTGTCATCTCCTTTTTTAACATTTATGGCCCAAACAACAGGGCGCAAAAAAGGATGTTATGGAACACATTGACAGGGTTCTTGGAGAATATGGATGATGAGGTGGTGGCTTTGGGAGGATATTTTAATGTAATACTAACACCTGAGGATAAAAGAGGAGGTAAAGGGTGGAATAAGGATACTCAAAGGGACTTCATCTCCTTTGTCACCAATTGTGGGTTGATGGAAATACCTTTCAAAAAAGGAGACTTCACATGGACAAACAAAAGGGAAGGCTTCCTGAATATTGCAGAGAAGCTTGATTGCTTCTTCATAGGTGGGAATTGGGAAGACACTGAATGGTCTTGTGATGTACATATTCTTCCTTTCCAAGGCTTGGATCACTTCCCAATAAGTTTGAGAATACAACATGAGGAAACCCCAGACAGATGCCCCTTCAAATTTGAGGCAATGTGGTTCACATCCAAAGGTTTCAGTGATTTAATTAAGGAGTGGTGGTCACAAGCTCCAAGGAGACCAGGTAACAAAGCTTTAATTTTCTTCAAAAATTTGTAATTTCTTAAGGATCGGCTGAAGACATGGAATAGAACACACTTTAAAAATATTTTTGCTGAAAAACAAAATGTGGAGGAAAAACTAACAGCTTTAATTTTAAGAGTGATTGAGAATGGAATGGAAGAGGATGATTTTGAGGAGGAAAAAATATTACAACATGAATTGGCAGATTTATTGAAGAAGGAAGAAATTTTCTGGAGGCAAAAGTCTCGAGAGACATGGCTTAAGGAGGGAGACCTCAATACAATTTTTTTCATAACTCGCTAAAATAGCGAAGAGCCTACAACAATATCTTCAGCATTCAAAATGATCAAGGAATTGAGGTGCAAGACAAAGATCTGATTAATGAAGAGGCAGTGGATTTCTTTTCAAAAAAGAAAGTGGTGGATAATGGAGAAAACCACCTATTTGATAGATTCTTAGATGTTATCCGGACTATGGTGTCAGAAGAGAAAAACAAGAATCTACTAGCCCCTATCTCTATCGAGTAAGTAAAAAAAGCATTAATGGTATTAGGGGGGATAAAGCGCCAAGACCTGATGAATTCCCAGCAATATTTTTTCAGAAATTGTGCCACATCTTCAGGAAGGAATTATGGGAAGTAGTAGAGGAATCAAGTGCGGGAGGTTTCATTTTAAAAGACCTAAACACCACATTTATAGCTATGATTCCAAAATGTGAACCACAAGCAAATTTTGAAGACTTCAGACCTATTGCTTTATGTAATATTGTATACAAGATAATTGCAAAGCTTATTGCAAATAGACTTAAATTGGTCTTAAACTCGGTGATTTTAGAGGAACAAAGTGGTTTCTCCCTAGGGCCATCAATCTTTGAAGGAGTGGTGATAGCATGAGGCAATACACTCAATAAGGACTTCAAAAGTTTAGAATATGATGGTTAAACTAGATATTAAAAAAGCATATGATGAGGTTGACAGAAATTTTTTAACAGAAGTGTTGAGAAGATTTGGTTTTGGACAGGATTGGATTAGATGGGTAAAGAGTTGCATCAAGACCCCAAGATTCTCAGTGTTGATAAATGGAAGTCCACAAGGTTTTTATTTGCACAAGACAAGGGCATAATACAAGGTGACCTTCTCTCCCCTTTTCTGTTCATTATAATGGCGGAGGCCCTAGGTAGGTTAATTAAAAGTAAGAGGGAAAATGGAACATGGAAGGGCATTCAGATTACATAAGGAGTGGAGGCTCTATCACACATAAAATTTGTGGATGACACTTTCTTAGGCGGTGAAGCCTCTGAACAGGAGGCTAGAATGATGAAAGATACCCTAGACATGTATGGGAAGGTTTTAGGGTAGCTAATTAACTAGAGAAAATCTGAGATTTTCTTCTTCAATACCCCTATGTATCTACAAAACATGATCAACAGAATTTTAGGAATGAAAACGGGACTTCTACCGGGAAGATATCTAGGCATCCCCCTTTTCAAAGGAAGAAACAAATCAAACTTTTGGAAGGACCTTACGGAGAAATGCTTAAAGAAGATGGATGGTTAGAAGGGCAGATGGTTATCATTTGCTAGGAGGATTCTGATGCTACAAATTGTTATCTCGGCTATGCGTGTATATTCTATGATGTGTATGGATATCCCCAAGAAAGTTGTTAATATTATGAAATCTAAAATGAGGAGATTTTTTTGGTGTGGTGCAAAGGAGGAAGATAAAATTCCATTGGTGGCGTGGGAAAAGATTTGTAAACCAAAAGCTCATGGAGGAGCGGGTATCAGAAATTAGCAAATAATGAATAAAGCACTAGGTGTAAAACTAATTTGGAGTATGTATAGAAACAATAACCTATTTTGGGCAAGGATCCTGCAAGCCAAATATTTGGACTCTGCAGATAGTTCAAGGATACTTACTATCAAAGACCCCCCTCGTGGGTTAGCTATATGGAACTTCATGCTATCATGTCATCCAATCATCACTGAACATATCACATGGAAAATCAAAGATGGAAATTCTGCCATTTTCTGGGAGGACTCTTGGGAAGGACATGTGGCATTAGGGGAGGATAGAGAAATGTTGTTTTTGAAGAACTACTTTCAAACACATTGGGGGAGGAAAGTAAAGGACTACATGGAATTTAAAACAACTAATGAAGGCGATAAGTGGGAATGGAAAGGCTGGATAATGAAGACATACCCCAGGAGAAAAAGGACAAAATGACAGAGATATTCAGAAATAGGGAAGCCACTTTAACTGAAAACAGAGACAAAATAAGATGGTGTGGATCCCTCTCAGGGGAGTATTAAGTGAAGATAGGCTATAAAATGTTGGAAAATGTAGATAAACCACATTTCCTATCAAAATATTTGTGCTGGAGTAAAGATATTATACCAAAGGAAGGGGTTTTTGCCTGGCTTGTGTGTAGGGGGCGAATCCTGACTGGAGAATGGAGGGAGAAACTAGACCTTGTTGGCCCCACCCGTTGTGCACTATGTAAAAATAATGAGGAATATGTAGATCACATGCTGCTACAATGTGAATTTGCAACAACTTATTGGAATTTTGTCCAAAATAACCTAAGATGGATGGGTCCGAGAGCTAACATTATTTCTGAGGTTTTTGCAGGTTGGCCTAGGGACAAAAAGAAGTCCACACTTTCAAACATATGGAAGATAGTCCCGTCCATGGTTGTATGGGAGATCTGGAAAGAGAGAAATAGGAGGATTTTTAGAGGAGAAAAGGAATCACAAAATAGGTTTTTGAATAGATTGCAACATGTCATTGAGGAAGTTGTTAGCACATCAGCATCAAGGAAACAATTTTTAAAAATTCCTTATACAAAAGAAGATAGGATCAGTCAAATGAGTTGGCCAGGAGTAATGTTTAGTTCACCAGTAGGAGCCCTAGTGACTAGAAGAAAGAAAGTGGAATTAGAAAATATAAAATGGCAGCCCCCGGAGGAAGGATGGATAAAAGCTAATTTTAATGGGGCGGCTAGAAATAACCCAGGACAGAGTGGTATTGGGGTTATTTTTAGGAATGCGAAAGGAAAGAATATTTTAAAGGTAGCTAAAAGATGCATGGATGGAACCAAAAACATGGCAGAAAATTAGGTATCTTTACTAGCAGTAAGACTTGCAAAACAAAAAGGCATAAAAAATTGCATTTGGAAGGTGACTCCCTCCTTATAGTGCAACAAATTTCTAATTTATCCATAAATGCTTGGCACTTAGAAAAATACACTAATTCAATTAAAGAAATATTAGTAACCTTTGAAAATTTTAAGGTAACCCACGTAAAAAGGGAAGGAAATTCTGAAAATGACTTGCTCTCTAAATGGGCATTATATTTAACAGGGGTCAATGAATTATGGATTGAAGATCCACCCTCATCAATGATTTGAAATTAGAATAAGATAATAAGATGACGCAAGGAAACTTTATGATGTTAGGCCTCGAAAGAAAGTGTATCTTGTTAGATTTCCTCATAAAATAAAATGAAGGGATTTCAATATCATAGCACATGGGAAGGATGAACAAATGATTTAAATGATAGCGGAGGAGGTAATGTTTGGGTGGCGAAGTGTGTAATTACTACCAAACTATGTGCCAAATTCCTAAAAGGATGATATGCGTTGATTTCAAAACACATGAAATTAATTAAATAGTCGAAAACAAGCAAATCCAAACCTAATTTGGAAAAAAAGGTTCTGAGGAACAAAGCTCTGGTTTTTCAATCTTCAACAGGAAGCTATCGTGAACAATGGAACCAAGATTCATGTTAACCACCAAGCGGCAACGGAAAGGAATTTTTGGACCGGTGAAAATCACAGAGTGAAATTATTGATCAAATGTCCCTCAAATGAGATCATTGAAGTCTTTCAACAGACCCTAGGGAAGTTGTTTCATGAGGCTACTCACAATTGGAAGCTGCAAGTATACTTTGCAGCAATGATTATGGTGTGGGATCTAGAACTGGGAGAACATGAAAGGATGGTAGAGAGAGTAATGAAATCTCTGTTTGCAGCCAACCTAATTCCCAACATTGACCAGCTGCTGGAATGGGCCCATCCAGGGTGGGCCTTTGATTACAGTGAATGTTATGAGGAGGAAGAGGAAGGAATAGCAAAAGGCATTATTCCTTTTTTGAGTTGGCCGACGTGGATAGACAAAAGCAACTATTTGACAGATAGGAAGATAGGATGGGAGAAACTGAAAGAGGGCATCGCAAACTACACAGAAAATCACAGAGGGATGACAAAGCATGTCTTCCTCCCAAAGGAGGTAGGACTTTGCGAGGGTGGAAGAGATTGAAGGTGAGGCATCTCAATTTCTAAAAATGAAATTCAGGAGACTATCATAGGTTTTTTGAATGGTATTGGAGGCTTTTGATGAATGCACATTGTGACCCAGATCACAGCGATGAAGAATGGGGGTGGTCGAGACCAAAGTTTTGGTTTATGGTTTTTTGACAACAATTTTCACAGGAAAAATCGAAAGGAGGAGGCTTACCAGTTATCTCACCAACTGCAGTGCCGCCAAGATAGGGATGACTGAAACTCCTAAAGCAAGTCTGAAACTTTTATAGAATGGAGGCCAAGGTAGTTTTTTGAAAAACCAGCAAAACGATGGCTGTGATATGATGCATAGATCTTGTTTTATCTGAAATAGTAATGTTGATGGGTTTTGTGTGGGGCTTATTTCGAGAAAACCTTATTTGTAATGCGGTCTACTATATGAAGCTGAAAATAGCTTTAAAAATGTAATGTCTCTTTTATATTAATAAAATAATATACTATTACTGACCATATATATATATATATATATATATATATATATATATACACACACACACACACATATATATATACATATATATACACACACACACATATATATATATATACATACATATATATATACACACACATATATATACATATATATATATATACACACACACATGTGTGTGTGTATTCATACACCTCTCTGTTTCTTACATTATTTTGTATGTTAAAATATAGAAGATTACAAGGAAACCTATAAGCCTCAAATTAATTTGATGTTTGAGGAGAAGGTAATCTGGACTCACCTTCCTCATTAATTTACGTAAGATTTGAGTATCCCCCTATTAATTATATTCTAATACCAAACTATAAGGATATATGATTTCAAAGTGGGTAAGGACAACAATAAATTATTACTTAAGAAAGTTGGGATCCTCCAAATTTAACGTCTTTTCCATACCAGTTGGCTTACCTCTGTCTTGGCACGATCCTCTCATCATTAATCTAAACCCCGACTAGACAAGTATTTAATCTTGCATAGATCGAGAAATCATAACTCTAACATTACACTCCCGGATATGATCTTAATAGGAATTAATAAGATTTGCCTATCAAAACATTAATGACTTTATGTATCCCTTTATGTAAGCCAAACGGCTTAAGATTAACATCATGTCACAGATACGTAAATATAATTGCTACAAAATAAAGCATGGAACCTAGTTATCAGTAATTAATATTGAAGTGTGGTATAATAATGATCATTATAGATGCAATCCTAAAAGATGGTGGAGAGTAGGATGTAAGTGTAATTATTATAGATGACATTTATTACATTTACACAAACAATTTTCTATATATGGAGGCTTCAACATATTTCTAAAATTTGAGCTGAGATTATTGTAAGAAGTGAGTGAAATACAAAAAAGAAGATGGAATCTAGGCTTATCACCTTTGTTCTTCATGACTATCGTGCTATGGCGTTTACGGGCGTGATAAAACCAGAATGGTAGAATCTAATGTTAAACCCATTCTCTAATTCTGCAAGAAGTGCACTGGAGAAAGGGCTAGGAGATCACCACTTCGACAATGAGTTCACTTTCAGAACAAATGGGAATATAGTGGGACACTTTATTGCCCTGTCTGCCTTTGTTAGTCGTAAGAAAGAAGAGATCATCAAAATAGTGAAGATTATTTTTGAGGAGGGTCTATTAGGAGGGCTGGAAAAAATGGTTCATAGCATAGACAATCAACTAACAATTCCATACCCAAAGATCATAATGAAGATAGAGATAGAGAATCTCAAGGTAATCCCAAGTTCTCAATGAATCCCTATGATGACATTTAAAGATGAAAGACGTTTCGATGAATTCTGACTTGAAATGTCTAGAAACTTGGATTTTCTGTACAAAGAACTCCTTAAAGAAGAGATGGAGATGGAATGGCTGTTAGGTTACTGGAGAGAAGAAGGATACGATATTCCGGAAGAAATGGATAAAGAAGAGAGAAAAAAATGTTCATATCATAACCCCTGAAGTGAAGAAATACTCTCAGCACTCCAAAAACACAGCGCTTGTAGATGACTCCATTGTCATTATCAGAAAGAAAGATGAAGTATGGAGTTGCCAAGTGCTTCAGAAATATTAAGCACTATAGCCAATAGACTAGGCTCCACAGGTATCTTTTTGTTTATTTTTTCTTAGCAGAATGCATATAGGTAGTCATTGAAGCAATAGGTAGAATATGTATTCTATTATGACAGGATAGGGATACTAAGACTCTTTATATTCCGGATACCGACATGCATATAGGAAATTATAGGTTTTTTGTAATATGGAAATTGCTTCTTAGAAGCCCAGAACATTATAAATGAATACAATAATATTATTAAGTAGTGCATTTGATAATGTAAATTTTGAGCACTGATCATCTTTCAGGTAGGTGATAGGTCCTCCCAAAAAAAAAGTATTTGATTGATGTTAAATGCATAATCACAAGTAAGAAAATACTCAATAACTTGCAGTATAATGGAATTTTTCAGAAGAAACATGGTTATATTAGATGAAGTGATTCATATCTCAGTAGGTGACTATTTAATGGTAACTAACCAAATATCAACACTCCTTGTCTTCCAAACACCTACTTATATATATATATATATATATATATATATATATATATATATATATATATATAT
>MU224751.1:947887-959045 GCA_018584345.1 Thuja plicata
GTTGGCTCCTAACAGGGCTCACTTCAGAAGAGTGAAAATTTGGGGTACTGGTCCCAGTGGTTTTTCCCTTAACAGGGTTTCCACGTTAAAATCCATGTGTTATGTGTGTATGGTTTATTACTTTACTGTTTTACATTTCACATATGCATTTTTGGATTGATTGGTATACTTTGCTTATTTACTGAGTTTCGGTAAATAGTTTTACTGCTTATCGGTAATCAAGGAGAATAAGGACAGACAAGGAAAACTGACAGACAGTTAAATCATTATTAGTATTTCATGGCATACATCTTGTAGGGACATAATAATCTGAGGTTTATTGATTGGTGGTTAAGTTTAAAAGATAAAATTTTGAGGCCACTTATTCACACCCCCCCCCCCCCCCCACCCTCTCAGTTATTACTAACAAACTGAGCACACCAACAAGGAACTCCAAGGCAGTTACCGACCATATTACCAAGCTCCCAAGCAACATATCAAAATCAAACCAAAACGTGTTTTTGGTGACATGATATTGCCAACTACCCCAAGATGCTCCCACATCAGACACCCCAAGTGTGAAAAGATGTTCTCAGCAGCTGGACGAACATTTGTTGGGATTTAACACATAGATCCCAAACTGGTTCTTGATAACATGTCCTCCAAGTCCTCAACTAACACACTCTTCCCTCGGTTCTTCTTCTGCTTCCTCCTTCCACCAGTACTCTCTGAAGTACCTTCAGATTTATGACTCTAAATGTCTACACCAACCCTTGCAACCATCTTAGATCTGCTACCAATGCTCAAGTTCCTCCTTCCATTGTCTTCATCCTTCAAAGGAAACAAAGTAGACTTTTGTCCATCTTTCGGGATAGTAAACGAATTCCTTTTACAGTCATGAATAGCCTCTCTATCATACTCCCAAGGTCTCCCAAGTAAAATATGACAAGAACTCATCTCCACAATGTCGCATAATACTTCATCTCTATAAGAACCAATACAAAAACTCACCATGCACTGCTTCTTCACTTCTCCTGCATGACCATCCTGCAACCAACTTATCATATAAGGACAAGGATGTCTCAGCCTTTTCAAACCAAGTTTCTGAACCATCTCCTCGACAACTAGGTTGTCAGTACTTCCTCCATCAACAATGACCTTACAACATTTACCGCCATACTTGCACATAGTCCTGAACAAGTTCTTCCTCTAACAAGAATCAACTTACTTCGAGGGCAGAAAAGTTTTCCTAAGCAAAAGAGTCACACCCTCCACCTCAGGTTAATTCTCAGTAACCTCATTCACCATAGCGTTCCGCTGACTACCGACCTTCTTATCTACATGAGGACATTTGAATGGTTGATGCCCTTCTTCACCGCAATTATAACAAGTACCTCTGAACACACCTCTACATGTCCTTCTCCTCGGTTCAACAGGTTTTGGTTCATCCTCAACTTTCGGTTTATCCCTTACCGACTGTTCTTGCTTCTCTTTCCCTCGGGAATTACCATGATGTCTTCTTTTCAACCTATCTTTTGCCTTCAATGCATATTGATAAGCATCCTCTACCAAGTCAATCTTCAACATACCAATCTCATCCTGGATATTGAATCATAGACCATTAATATACCTCACCACCTTTTCCTTAGAAAGTTCTCTATGCCCAGACCAAATAGTCAACTTGTAGAACTCCTCGGTATAATCTTCCACAGTCATCTCCTTCTGTTTCAGATTCTACAACTTCTTAAATAACTCAATTTCATAGTCGGCAGGAATGAACTTAGCCTTTAACTTTGTCACCATCAATCTCCATCGATTGATCTTCATCTCACCTTCTTCTTCATGTCCCTCTACAACTCTTTCCACCATAAAGCATCAGGTCCTTTCAACTTAGTATGTGTCAATATCACTCTAAGTGGATCCTCAATGTCTTCTAGCTCAAAGTAGTCTTCTAACTCACCAATCCAATCAATTAGATCCTCGGGACTCATTGTACTTGAAAATTTGGAGACCTCCATTCGATAGCTTGTACTCAACCGAGCTCTAGATCTCTGCAAATCTCCACTAGATCCAACAGCTTCAAAGTCTTCAGCAACTTCTTCATAACCATCATTCGTTCTTGGACCTCTATGTAATCCAACATTTTTGATACCTTCTATGATTTCATTTTTCATTACCGCCATCTCAGATCTAAATCTTTATGTTATCCTCGCTTCCACCTCCTCAGCAAGATCTGCAATCGCCCTAGGGTCCAATCTTCTCGGAGACATCTCTCCAGATCTTTGAAAACCCTAAGCTCCACAAGAAACGAACCAACTCTGATACCACTTGATGCAGTCAAGTTCGGAGGATCCAATAAAGGACTGTTCAAACTTGCGGCAAACAACAAGACAACAACAGAAAATCAACAACACAGAGATATAACAACTTATATCAATTCATATTCATTTTCAGATTCAAATACATGCAACATGTCAGGTTGTAAGGCCTTCCCGATTACGGCCAAAACAACAAAAGCATCAACAAGATCTCATAGGATCCAACACTCTCAGTCTACTCTATAGCTAAGTGGAAGAAAACTATATCTAAACTTGTGCTCGCAAGCTTCCAAGCAATCTTCTATTTCTGTCTACCCACTTACAACTATCTACATCAACTTACAATATTCAGCTTATAGCTTACTATCCATGATCTTCTTTATGTCTTATCTCCCCTCTAAACATCAACCTAGACTCTCTTTTATACACACTTGCCACAAGTTGGCATTACAAATGAAATAACATAAAAAAAAAAACCCAAGTCGACATCAAGAACACACACACACACACACACACAACCAATGTGTTATCCATCAGTCGGCTTCCAACGGTCATTAAATCTGCATAGGAGAGTGAACCAAACAAGATATAGGTCCTCACATTCTCCACACGCAACCACAAATTAAATGCACCAGTCGGCCAGCCCAAACAGATAGCATAAACCTCGTCAATGATCAAGAACACTACAACAGACCACTCAGTGAGAGGCACAACTGAGTCGAACTCCACCGAACAGACACCACCTAGAAACAACACAAAACACCTACTCGATAACCGAGACCGAGCCCACAAGTAACCGAGCCAACAGGTTACCGAGCACACCAACAAGGAACTCCAAGGCAGTTACCAACCAAATTACTGAGCTCCCAAGCAACAAATCAAAATCAAACCAAAACATGTTCTTTGGTGACACAGGATGCTCCTGCATCACAATCCCTATGAAATTTCATCTTTAATTGCACATGGGGTAGAGGGTGGAAAATCGACCCTCACAGGAACTTATCTTATTTTTCTCATTAGATCCTCAAGGGAAAATTTGATAGTCATATTGACTAGTGGAGATTTGGAGCTCATCAAGACAAAGGGGAAAATCAAACCCCATAGGGACAAGTACAAAATTGACCTCCATATGGACAAAGTGGAAAATCCTTACTCATTGGGACAAAGTCAGTCCTTAGTATTTTTACACAAAAAGTGGAAAGTTACCCTCCATAGGGATAAAGTGGCAAATCGACCTGTATAGGGACAAAGTGGAAAAGCATATCCATTAGGGCTTTTAATTCCCAACTTTTTCCAAGTGTTTTGAAGGTGGAGAATCAAATTTCATAGGGGCTTTTCACACTTAACTTAATTGCTCAGAGGAAAACCAACCTCTGTGGGGACTTTTGTGGATTTGACTCCAATTTTATTCATTCTTCTTCCCACGACTGGAAACTCAATCCCTATAGGGACTTTTCGCTTTAACATTCATCACTTCATCATATTTCCCCAAATTCAAAATTAAGATAGAGATTTATTGCTCAAGAGGACAAACTTACCACCAAGGCACCTTGACACTAAGGAGAATTTCCTTCAAACTCAACAATCTATTACATCCTAACATTATTGACTTCAAACCCTTAAGTCTTGCCTATGTTTGCAAATTAGGAGTTTTGAAGTCTGGCAACACCTTTGTTGGCATTGATTTGTCATTGATGTCAACAATAGTGTCAAGGCAAGATCAACATAAAAAGGTTGTTTTAAGCAAAGGTTTAATGTTGATGTTAGTGCTTCTCATAGTTGTAAAGTCTTGCAAGATATGAGGTTGGTGTGAATATAAAGCATCCTTTTTAAGCTTGAGAAGTCGAGGTTTGTGTTGCAAATTAATGGAAGGTCATCAAGATGTATTGCATACTTCATATCATGTTATCTTTAAGTCATAGTGTAGATATACTAATTAGAGTTGAAATCAAGAGCATTTAGTATAAGTTTATGATTTGTATATTGTGGTGATAGGAGCAGAGCAGTATGGCAACAAGACATATTATTGCTTGAAATGAACTTTGATATTTGCTTTAAATATCATGGTCTTAATTACTAATATTCTTAGTCATTATTTTTATATCCATATTTATGTCCTAATGTTTAAATTATATGTCCATTTGTATGCATACATATAGAGCATTAATTTTGTATTTTCAAAATCCAATGGTTAGTTTCTCAACCAAAAGTTGTACAGTTGATTATTATTTTTAGTTGTGTAGATATAAATGTCTATTTTCAACGAATGGAGGCGAGGGTAATTTAATGAAATCTTGAAGACAAGTGTTAAAAAGGTATGAATAATAGAGCAGATTGAATGTTTTCAAAACAGTGTGTCTAGAGTCTGTCAAAGAAACATCTGAAAAGTGAAACAAATATATATGTTGAGAGAGACATCAGATGTTTGAGAGAAGCTTTAACAATTGAGATTGAAATACATTGGAGAGTAGAAGGAATTAATTAAAAATGAATAAATCTACAAAAGAAGCCATGAGTTTAAATATATTTTTCATGTAAAGTCAAGGGATTGAAATATCTGTTATGTTGCAAAAGTTAAAAGGTTTGAAAGGAATTCAATAATACTTATTGTATGACTTTGTTGTGGTGAAGTTCATTATGCAAAAATGTTAAGTTGTAGCATTTGATCTTTTGTTAACATCATATACACAACTTCAAATACACATAAGAAGGATGTGGTGTTTCAAATTCTTAGAAACTAAAGGCACTAATTTTGATGTTGTGTAGTGAAACGAAGTAACACCTTACATTTTGTTTATTCCTTCTAAAAGTAATTCTAGCATTTGATCTTTTGTTAACATCATATACACAACTTCAAATACACATAAGAAGGATGTGGTGTTTCAAATTCTTAGAAACTAAAGGCACTAATTTTGATGTTGTGCGGGGATTGGTACTCCTAGAGTTAATTCTCTAAACATTGTAGTCAGTGAGGGTCCCAATGAGGGTTTGATCAGAGAGATCTTTTGCCAAAGAGGTAGAGTTGTAATCAATGAGATTTTTTGTCAGTAAAACTAAATTAAAATATATTTTATAGCATTTTCCCACCCTTTAAGGATTTTCCACTCAAATCCTTGTGTTTTGTCTCATATGTGTATATTTCTTATGTTTCTTATGTCTCTTGATGTTGCTATTCAATAAACTAATTATCTAATACAATTTACTTTGTTCAAGAGAATAATGAAAATTGTAATTTGTTTAAAGGCATAGAGCTTAAAGTGTTTGGTCATTTTTTAGTTGTTTTTGACTTGTTTAGGGTCATGTATAGTATTTTTTCACCGTCTAAGGTTTTTCCACTCAAATCCTTGTGTTTTGTCACATGTATGTTTCTTATGTCTCTTGATGTTCCTATTCAATAAACCAATTATCTAATACAACTTACTCTGTTAAGTGAATAATGAAAATTGTAATTTGTCTGAAGGCATAGAGCTTAAAGTGTTTGGTCATTTTTGAGTTGTTTTTAGATACCACTAACAAGCGAAAAGAGGGGATCCTCACTTGCAATGGGATGATAGTGTGAAAAGGTCACAACAATTGCATTATATGATACAAATGGAAGTACATAAATTAGGAAAAATCATATGTAAAATATAAAGGAACAAACATAATTATACTACTTGCAATGAAGGTAAATGACAAGATAAGGATCTAATGTCTAGACATCAATAAAATACAAATACAATATGTTGGTATGGCAAAAATCATAATTTATAAACGTGAGACGTGAATATGCTAAGAACCATAAACATGTAATTATAAGCAAGGTAAGAATTATAAATATTAAAAACATAAGATGTAAACATGATGAATATTATAGAAATGAGAGCATAATATTTAAATAAGATAAGCATCATAGACATGGGATCATAATACGTAGATCTATGATATTAATAATAATAAACATACATAAGGTTTGTGAGAATGAGACATAAACTTGACAACTAAATAGAAACATGTGTGTACTATAACATAATATTTAAATAATAGAAGTGTTAGGATTGTAATTAGGTCAGAATAATTATCACAATAATCATGCCAAAGAGGTAACATCATAATCAAGAAATATATGAAGAAATATATGAAGCATAGGAATATCATCAATCAAAAAATAAGATCATAAAGGCATATGTGGAAAAATAAGTTTTCAACATAGGAGTCTAACAAGCCACATAAAACCTATTCAAACATAAAAGACCCAACCACTGATATCAAAAACATAATAGATATCTTATGTTTCCTAGGCATCCTTGCATCTACTATAGGGGATGAGAGTAAAATGACTTCATAATCAATAAACATACAAGGCATGGGAATATCATCAATCAAAAAATAAGAACATCACAAAAGCATATGTGGAAAAACAAGTATTCAACATAAAACATAAGAGAACATAGGAATCTAACAAGCCACATACAGACCTATTCAAACATAAAAGACCCAACCATTGACATCAAAAGCATAATAGGTATCTTATGTTTCTAGGCATCCTTGCATCTCCTGTAGGGGATGAGAGTAAAATGATAAGGGAAGCATCTTGGGGGAGCATTATTATTTACTCAATGATGACAATTAAACATCAAGTTGGAAGTAGTTCAATTATAATAGGTGTCTATTTTTATTTTTGAAGTTCACGTGGCAAGGTATTTCATTACATTCATTGACTACATCAAAAAGATATGAGTGTATCCTCTCAAGTATAAGTCTGGTATTTTCTAGATTGAAAAAAATTGAAACTGAAGCTGAAAATTTCCCAAATAACAAAATCAAAGTTCTGCTAATTGCTAGTGGAAGTGAGTGAAAAATCCAATAAATTATACAAATTTCGTTAAATAAAACATAACATTAAACAAGTTATGGAATTACACACTGCATAGCAAAATGGTGTTACAAAAAGGAAGAGTCACTACACTGTTGAAATGGCAATATGTATGTTGAGAGCTTAAAATACATGTAATCTTTTCAGGGTGATTGTTGTCAATAATGACTATTTAGTCTGTTAAGCCCTCCATTGAAGACGCATAGATTTGCTAAAAAGCCCCTTACTAGTTATCTTTGTGTTGGTGGATGCATTCATTGAATGTGTACCTAATGAAGGCAAAATGAGATTGCTAGAAGTGTTACTGCGGATGCTATAAGCACCTGAATCATCTTTTTCTTTTCTCTTTTACTTCTCTTCAAAAGTCTAAGCTCCCAAAATGGTACTTGCAAAACATGAACGACAAAAAATAAAAGTTGGTAAGTCAATTTTGATGAATCTGTTAAAATAAGCATGCGCATAAGATCACAATATATCACTATCTAATCTTAGAGAATTTAATAGCAAGCAGACTTAATATCTAGTTTGAGTGTAATATCCCTGGAGGAGGGCAAGCGGGTCCATGCTCATACTATCAAAAGTACATAGAATGATGTTTTATGGCTATTGTGCCTCTTTATTCTTATGCCAGAAGTAATAATTTTACTCAAAGGTGTAATCCACGCCAATAAATTAGACTAATTTATTGTAGCCTCTCAACAGAAGGTTTTAAACTTGCCTGGCATTGAATATGCCACTGTGGATTTTAACTGGAATGAGTTTATGTGAAATTGCAAATCCACGCCTATAGATAAAAACAGGGATCTTGAAGCACTTACTGTATCTTAATGCAATACTTATGGTATAAAGACAAAACAGGAACAAAGCAGAGGCATCTTGTACAAAACAGAGGAAAAATAGCGAAGTTGAGGCTAGACGATTTTTCTAAGGCATTGATATCCTTCATGGCGATGCTTGACAGTTAATTGCACAGGTATCAAACATACAAGATTAAATCAGCTATTGTTCTAAAGGTGTGTACTAGCTTGGGAGATTTGACAAGTTCAGATCTACCTAATCAAAGCCTGAATTGGGGCTAATATTAGCAGAAAGTATCCTTGATTACTTGTGTACCGATTCTGGGAATAGCAAGGTACAGACAGACAGTTCGAGAAAATGTTTAAATGAGATCTTGTTTCACGAACATTAATAGTAATAATTACAGGAAACACTGGAAACAATAGAAAGAGGCATCCTTTCTCTTCATTCTAATGATGAATCATTTTTAGTATGATTCAAAATGTTGATATCAAAAACCTTCACATGGTTACATCCAGAAACATTCATGACCACTAGTATTGCCTATGGAAATATTATCTCTCAAATGCCAAAACAGTTTTTCAACTGGCTTAAAAGTCTTAGCGTAGAACACTTTTGTTGCATTGGAAATGTCAAAACATAGGAGATGCAAGTAAAAGTGTTCATGTCGTACCTGACAATAATGTACTCTCATGGGACTCAATGATAGCAGAGTGTGCCTGTCAGGAGGCCCATAAAATATTTGATCAAATGCAATATGCATCCATAAGCCTTACCATATCACCTTTGAGTAATTGGTGCTTACCATTGTTTTTATTTTATGAAAACAATTTTTGTCATCTGTCCACTGTTGGAACTTTATACTTGCATGGTTGCTACTCATTTTATACCTTGCTTGGTGATTGTAACACACTGCAAATAACTTTTTGAGGTACCAGAGGACTCTACCACTTGTACTACTCTCATTTCATAGGCAAATGGGAGGATGTTGAAAATATTAAAGAAACTAATGAAAGCTGGGGAAGCTTAAAAAGAACATCGAGGTATCTGAATTGAGGTGATGAAGAAAGCACACAAGTTTGAAGGGGTCTAATGTTGCCTTCATAATTTACCCTGAAAACACAATTGCAACAAATTAGGGTTAGGGTTACATCTCACCAATTAAATATCTCTGTAATAATGTGCTCTCAAACTTGAACCTTGCAATCATAGACAATATATACAAATATACAGATAAATATTCAATTAGGGTTTTGGTAAACCACATTATATTGAATCTTGATAGATTATCAATAATGCCATACACATATTAGGGTTTGGAGGAAGAGACATGATAGGTCCACCAGAAGCCATTTCTAAACCAAGTCCAAGAGGAATGTCTACCAAAGCCCTCTTACTTGGCGGCTTGTACCTGCTTTCCCCATCTTGCCTCGTCTCCTGGAAAACACATACCATCTTGCAGAGTTGGATGGAGGTCGTAAGTTGGTTCTTCGGCTCTTCTACATAAAGGCCCTCTAGTCGTAGGAGCATTATGGTCAACTCTAGGATGGCCTACTTACTTAGCCCTCTCAAACCCATTTTGCTTACAATTAGGCCCTTTCCTTCATGATGGGTTTCAGACAGTCAGACATTTCTCACATATTTGTCATCATATGCAACATAGTCATCGGTATTGATATTAATACATGACAATCAACATATCTTATATAGACTTAATAAGATACACTTAAGCATTATTCATTATACATAAACAACATACGTTTATCTAACAATCATGATGGACAAGGATATTAACATAATAGATATACCAATGAGCATGAGCTTGATGATAGCATCTGAGATATTTTGAGTTCTGCTGTAACTTGAATTCTGGAACTGGTATTGATTTCTTCTTTGACTGTTGCTCGCTACTATTGGAACAATCCGTTTTGGTTATGTGATCAGATTGCTGCTTGTGTGATATCTGATTCTCAATTTCCTGATGAAGTATTCGACTAATGCTTCATGCTGATGTGATTTGCTTATGCATGTATCTAATTGCTGGCTGACAGAGACTACTGAATATATTTTGTTTCCTGAATGATCCCCTTCTTCCCTCTTACCCTTTTCATTTTATATCTTATTATTCAGTTGAGGAGAGGCAATCCTTGCGAGGAGAGATGCTTCTTTAATTGTTGATTAACTAATTGTCTCTATTCCTTGATCGCACCTCTTCAACTTAATTAACAAGCTTAATTGCTGATAGTTATCATTTCTTATTATAAATCTGATCGCTATCATCAGTACTTGATTGCTGACTTGTAATTAAGATCACTGACTTGTGACTGAGATCGCTGACTTATCAAAGATCGCCAGATATCTTGTTTCGTTGCTTTCATCTTTTCCATTCATGTTGAGGGCCTCTATCAAAGCAAGGGCATGACAAGCAGATAACAGATTGCATCCCCAAATGGAGGAGATTTATGCAAAGTTAAATGAATCAACCCCACATAATAACGTGCAATCATGCAAAAAGGCAAGGACTTTAGGGCATTATATGCTGAGTAGGAGAAAATTTACTCTCACTAACCAAAGTAAAAGGCTGACTACTGCTTTTGGACTCATAAATACACCCCATGGAACACATGTTCAAATCTATGCTCCATGGGGACGCGTCCCCTAGGTTTTTGGACCCGTTCCCATATTGGGGACAGAACGGGGACGCGGGGACGGATTTTTGCCATCCCCCAAGCCGTCCCCAAACAGGCCAAATTGGGAGACCGTCCCCAAAACGGCAATTTTTAGACCAGCCGAAACTTGGGGACGGGAATCAATACCGGGGACGGCGTGGCCGTCCCTCAACTGTCCCATGTACTGATTCCCATCCCCTATTTTCCAGCCGGCACTTGGACGGCGCTTAAAGCAAATAAATGCATTTTTTAAAAAATTTATTAGACCGCGCGGGCCCCGCGTGGCTTTTAGCTTATAATAAAATAATGTAAACCCTAATTTGACCATTAAAACACTAAAAGCGTAAGCCTTCTTCTCATTTGTTGTTTTATCAAAGTTGCTACAAGGAAGAGGAAAACATAGAGCAGCAACAGCAGTGAGGAAAGCTTGCATTTTGGATGGAGTTGAACTTCTATGTTATTGTTTACTATTTACTTTTAGTATTTTAGTTGGACTTCTCTTTATGTAATTTTGATTGCATGCATGATACTTGGAGCCT
>MU224751.1:966582-980254 GCA_018584345.1 Thuja plicata
ATTTCAAGTATGATCTTCATCAATGTAGAATATTACTATACAATGTCATCCTTCTATTTTAGTAATGACCTTTAAGTCAAACCCAAGGTTGGGACTCAACCCTACTTTGTTGGTGAATTTAAATCTGGAAATAATTAATCAAAATGATTATACATCCAATTGATGATGCAATGCTCCTAGGATAATTCATCCATGTCTTGATGTTATAACATGACAAAACACTATCAAATCATAATAGAAACAATAATTGAAGATGTCTTTATGTAGTTTTATGCTCCTTGAATCAAATATGCCCTTCAAGTGGTGTCATGTGCACATATGAGAATTTGTGTGATAAGCTTTATATAAGGATCTCAAAGTGAAATCAAATTTTGGTTGACTTAGAACTATTATATTTTTGTATCAGAGGAAGTTTTGGATAGGGTACGACCACCATATTATGATCCTTAATTTTTTGGAAAAAACACAAGGTCAAGGCTACCCCACTCAATCTCATCTAGGTCTAGAATGCCTTAGGCAATGACATTCTAGCTAAAATTTCCCAAATTTCTATGGATGTGTGATAATAGGTCTACATGCCCCAAAATTATTTGTTCAAAGTGATATAATGTTTATACATGGAAAAATGTATCTTGAACTTTTAAATGAGGTTAGACTTAAAATGAATTAAAATAAAGGGCACACCTAAAATTAAGGGCCTGAACAATAAAGTGTTGATGTAATAAAGTGAAAGAGGGCACACAATGTTAATTTAAATCAATAAAGGTCCTATAATGCATAGAGGAATGATAAATTCTAAAATGAGTGCTAGAAGCGTGTACAATCAGACACCCTAATCAAAGGTATATAATTTATGATGCTACAAAGGTGGAGGAAAAATATAATGTATCTAATACTCGTAAATAAGATCTAACGATGGTCACGTAATCTCTAATGAAACTCATGGTTAGTAAAATCTTTCAGCTACTTCAAAATTTGTACAGTCGTGTAGTCTCCAAAGAAATAAAAGGTTAAACAAGAGTTAGTCTTTAGCCTTAGTCGCGAAATCTCATAATAAAGTATGAGTTAAGTGAATTGATTCAGCGACTAAGAGATAATCGTTGATCAAAGTGTTGATCATGTCGTGAGCGTTAAATCTCATGACAAAACTAGAGTTAAAGCTAACTCTCAATGACGAGGAGATAAAGCAGTCGCGTAGTCGCTAAAGAGAACCAAAGTATGAGCAAGGTAAAGGTAAGAGTTTTGTCCCATGCCATGATGTACAGTCATTAGCCAATCAGAACAAGAGGATTGTGATAGATGTAAGAAGTAGATGAGTCAAGTAATAAATTGAGCCAATCATATAAGACTGAGATTTTTTTTGCATAAAATAAGGTTTTATGATTACTCTGATTGGCCTTTTTCAAAATGATAACTTGTCAACCTCATGCACCACGACTAAGAGAAATTGATATCAAAGCATGTAGAAGTAATGACATAAGTGACTGAATAGAAAAGTTATGATCTCGAATAAGATTTGTGCATTGATTTCTCTGAATAAATAAGCATTACCGTTGTTCATTTCAGTTTACCAGAGTTTCAGTTTTCAGAGCTAAAGATTGCATGAGTGATTAGTGCTTTCAAGAGAACAGAATTGTCCAAACTTCAGAATAAAGAAACAAGAGTTTGATCAGTATTGTTCCAGTTCAGTGTAGACAAGACGAGTCGAGCAGTGAGCGTTGCTTCAACCAGTGGAAAGAGTGGTGATACTGATGATGATCAGAAGGGGAAAAGAAACTACTCTGATGAGTTTGTAGCTCTCCTACAAGGAACAAATCAAGGAAAAAAGGTAAATGACGAATACCTTGGTGATAACATGGCTTATATTATCTAGATGATAAAACTCCTAATTGTTCTAGATACCATTTATTTAATTATTTTTATAAGAATAGTGATGGTCCTATTCCTGTGTCAAACCCTTGGACTTTAGGGTTAGTCAAATTAATAGTTCCATATGTATTTGTAGATGTAGATTTACTGTTGGAATTGGCTAATAGGTATGATATAATTTCTAAAACCATAAAGAAGAGTGATGGTACAACCCTAGTAACTCTAGATAGGGCATCTTTTATGAAAGATTTCAATATGTATAACCCCTGCACTACAGAGATAGACCTGAAAGCGTTAGCAGCTAGGTATACAAGGGAGGCCTGTGTTGTAGCCAAATTGATTCAAGCACACGTGCCAAAAGGAACCATAAATTACACGGCACCCATTCCTAGTAACATTGTGCCCTACTTCTATAAGGATCTGGCCTTCTACATGAAATATATCTCATATGGCCTATGTAGAGTTCTAGGAGTTGATGGGGGAAGATAAAGGATATCCTCTGATATTCTAATGATTGTTTTGGACCTGCAATGTCCACATGTCAACACATACTACGACTACATCCAATATGTGATTGACAGAATGGATCAAGGGTTTGCAGATATCCAGAAGAAGGAATCCAACCCTAAATTTTTGCAGTATTATTTATTGATGCATTTGATTTTATTGTATAACTTCAATATTATCGACCAGCCCAATTTGAGACCTATAAGATTCTATCAAGGTCAATCCAACCATATACAACTCTAGCTGAGGGTATAGAATTATACATCTAGGGAGAATGAGTTTTGTGCTTTCCAGAACTGGATGGTATATCCCTTATTAAACAGTTTAGGAGTCAATATGACAAGACTGCCAATTAAAGTACTACAGCTTCTCAGGCCATGTAAGTTTGTTGACAAGTGGAATGGAGACCACAATTGGGGAGACTTCTACTATCATAGGGATTTTACTTTAATAAGAGTTTATGGTTGCTCCCAGCCACCACATATTCTGCCATACCGTGTACCCCTAAGAATTGTTGTCATGGAATTTATATGGCAACTTATGTTGACTGATAAGGAGCATTTGGCTCCACATAGAAAAGGAACATTCACACCAAGGATAACTTTAAGAAACCCCCTCCTAGGAAAAAGTGTAAAATCCTGGTGAATCGTACATTAATTTAGGGGAAATTTTTTATTGATGATGGCAACAAAATTTTCTAAATTAGGAAAATAATATAAAGGCGTAAGCGATTTTTTCCCTCCCAAATGAAAATTCCATAAAATCTTGGCGAATTATAAATTAATGGGGGGAAAATATATAATATATGAGGCGAATTATTGTCTTGTGAAGGTAAAAAATATATTTGTACTGGCAATTTTTATGTGTTGTTTTAAAATATACTTATTTTATTGGCTAATCTATCATTAATTATGGGAAAAATAAATATTTTATTTGGCGATTTTCAAAAGATGGGACTCGTCAATGTGTCATCTGGGCCAACGCCAACTAATATTAAATATCTTATTTGAGACTGTTTGATTATCTTAGATCAATGGCTGAGGTTTAATCTCAGCCCAATTTCGTGAAGGAAACAAAGTTTTCCAAGAAGTCATCTGAATAATGACACGTAACATAGTAATTAATGCAACGTCCACCGAATATTGCTTTTATTTGTTGCAAATATAACTGATCACACATTGGACACATAACCTAATTAGATATTGTTAAATGTATTATTTGAGACCATTTGATCATCATAGATCAATGGCTGAAATTAAATTTCAGGCCGAATTT
The DNA here is from genome assembly GCA_018584345.1 of Thuja plicata. Taxonomy (NCBI): domain Eukaryota; kingdom Viridiplantae; phylum Streptophyta; class Pinopsida; order Cupressales; family Cupressaceae; genus Thuja; species Thuja plicata. The sequence goes on from MU224751.1 coordinate 970,234, forward strand.
CAGAAGGAAACCGACTTCTGCAGGAAGTCACCGGAATGATGACACGTATCAGGCTTAAAAAGTGCATCGTAACCATGATCGTTGATTACTACTGGTTATTTGTTGATGTGGACGGTGGATAGTGCAACTGCAACTTGTAACTCATAACTCAAAAAGAAATAAATGTCTTGTCAGTGACATTCTTTAACTGCCATCCTTAACTGTCAATAGTACACAGGTATTTATCAGAAAATTTATGGGAAAGATTTACATTTAGATATGAAAGATTAAGGACAGTTGATTTAAATCTCTCACACACATAATATGCATAATGCATTTATGGAAATTGCATTAAATACAATTAAAGAAAGAATAATTATTAATTGCTAAGTATTTGTGATCACTACTATCAATCAAGGGATCGGGTCTATTTAAAGAGAATCTAGTTTCTTTCTTCTTCATTTTTCTTTTGGTAGATTAAGAGTTAGAGCTGCCGGTGGTAGAAATTGTGCCTCTGGTTTTAAGGTTTAGGTTTTTAGGTCTTTAGGCTTTCGAGAATTAAAGATGGATACACCAATCCGTTTGAGATGCATATCACCAGATGACCAGAGGTCCTTTTTGGGCAATGTCTCAGAAGAAATCCTTACTTCCGTTTGTAGGGAGGTTGGTGGCAAGTCTTTTATAAATTCTGATGTGTTGATGTTATTGGGTCGAGAATTCCTTGAGAATGTCGATAGATACCACGTCTACACGGACATTACATCCCGCTTTTTTACATCTCTCCTCAACCTCGGAGGACAGAAGGTGGATATGATGATGTTGTTGAGGAAGGTTTTTAAAGAGAAATTCCTGAAGGACGATGTCAATGTTGTTGTTTTTGCAGAATTAGGGGTGGGGATCCCTTGGCCAAGAGATATACACAAGCTGTTGGTGTCGGGCAGTAATGTGGCCAAACAACCCTTTATGTTGAACCTTAATGACAAGCAACTAACGCGACACAGGAAATGGGCACGACTTGGGAGGGATTTTCTCCGGAAATGGTTTTACCTTGATGAATTCAACGAGTTGGACTACACATGGCTTGACAAATTCTTAGAGATTATCCTCTCTGGAAAATTCTACTCAGACGAAAGGGGAGATGAAGATCCCTGATTCCCTAGTTTACCCATTCCCATTACCATAGTTTTTTGACAACGGACATGCAAAGTTTCACTTTTTTTTATACCGATAAGAAGTTGCCTAGTAGGTTTTTGTTTTTACTGTACGATGTAATTTTTGTTTTGAAAAAAAAAATAAAAAAATTTCCAAGTTCATTTCAAATTTCTTTTTATGGGTGCAAAAAATGATTCTTAAGACTTAGACTTCTCTGTGATTACAATATTTTAATTAGTTTCTTTACCTGTGTATTAGACATTAAAGTATATGCTTAAGTGATGGATTAGTACTTCCATTTTTTAAATCTGAAGACTGAGATTCTGTATTTTTAAAATGATTAAGTTTCTTTATCAGTCCAAAGCAAGTTTCTATTTTTAATTTTCCAATGTGTCATATCGATGTATGATTATAAGATAGAAATAATTGAATTAAAATCTAAATCCGACTACAGTATAAAACTAAACATTTAATAACATTTATTAAATGTAATAACTAATAAGCTGAAGTTGTAATTTAAAATGATTAAGTGACACTCACACATGTCCTAGTCACATCAATTGACAAGCCAAAAGTTAATGGGACCCGCGATAGTGCGACAGTGCCAGAGACCGTTGGATGAGCACAAATCAACGGTGTGCGGGGTATTTTGGGCCGAAAGGGAAAAGAAACCCCATTTCTGCAAACCTATTCTGAAATAATGTAAATGAACTCAAATCACAGTCATAGAATAAGTATCACTTACCTTTGCCTCAAATTAAAATGTAGCAATGCAATCGCGACTCGCCAATGCAGTATTGACTTTGAGTATACAGTTCCACTCAATAGTTTGAAACTTCTGAAACTTCGCTATGATCAACTATAGAGATATCAGAATGTTTTTATACTAATCCTTATTCAAAAAATTTGGTGGGAGGTATTAGCTATACAAATATTTGGGCAAGCCCGTGTAATTATAATACGTCTTTTGTTATTTTCGAGGCAATTATGGGTCGTCCAATACCTTCCCATGATTAATAAAGTTGGCTACATTACGTTGGTTAGAGACACACGTCCGTAAAATGCTAGGAAAATATAGGTCGTCGATTTGGGGTCACTTAGAAATTATAGGCGAATGTTGTAGATTTATGGGGACCAAAATTTATATTCCATTGGCGATAATGTGTAAGAAATGGAAAAATTAAATAAACCGATGGGCGATGGGCCCGGGCTTTGGGTCAATATTAATAAATGTCAGGCGATAGGGTCAATTGAATATGTGAAAATATTCGCCAATTCTGAGGTCGCCGACATGCGACATTCGCCAAATGGTGAATAATCGCCACTAAAGTTTTCACTGATTCACACCTCGACAATTTCAAGTTTACGATTTCATGATTGGAAAGAGAGCATATGATTCAGTGAATAGATGGTTAAGACACTTCAGGATGAGTGTAGCCCTATATAGGTATGTGGATACAGAGGGGTTTATATTCAGTGCAAAAAGCCTCTTGACACCCACCATCCCAAATACCAAAGTGCATGAGCAATGTACAGAAGATGACCTAACAAGGAACATCCTAGAGGATGATGAAGTTATGAGAAGAGCTGACAAGTTCCAAGAATTGATGGATCTGGAACAACAAATTAAGAAGAAAGTGATCCCTTTTGGGGGTTACTTCCCTAATATGCCTTATTTACAAAGACTTGAGAAGATGATTGAGTCTTATGGAACATTGTGCAGCTAGCTAGAGGAGAAAATAGAAGACAAGGACATAGGTTCAAATAAACACTCTTCTTCAGAGTACAATGATAGAAGCTATTCAGTACATAGCCCTCCACCAATGGATCAACCACCTCAAATAGAGGAAAATTTAATGGATTTGACACAAGGGAAAGAGGTCGAGGTAGTTGTTAAACCTCCCAAGAAGAAGAAAAAGGTGGAAATAGGGGATCCTTCTGGTGTCAAGACACAGAAGAGAAAAAAAGATAAAGTGAGTGCATTACTCACTAAAACTAGATCTTATGATCATCAGCTCAGAAAATTTATAAGGGAAGGTAAGAAGAAAAGAGAGGATACAAAAGAAAATGTTGAGAGGCCTCTGGTGTTATGCCAAGATGAAAGGGAGCTACAACAAGAACAATTCTTGAATGATGACAACTTTATCAAAACCAAGGAATTCAAGGACTTTCTCATTTGGGCAAAACAACAAGTGGGGTCACAGTTGCAATTGGCAGGAGGAGATGCAGTAACAAGTAAAGCCTTGTAGGATCTGCAAGAATATGATCCCGAGTAAGAAAATATGACCCTAGATGAAGCTATAAAGTTAGTTAAGTCTAGTAGCATGCTACTTGTAGACAGATGGGATATGGCTTCAACTTTCATCATTGACCAAATAAGGAGGAAGCCAGATATCAAGTTGTCTTCAAAGACATAGGTGGGGCAGATGATTGAAGGATGTGGATACAATGAACAGTCCCAAACTTTAGCCATGTGGGCTCTAGCTCCCAAGACCCAGAAGCCATCATTGATAAATGTACAAGAAAATATGGATGAAGACAAAATCATATGATCCATCCATAACATAGGAGATTTGGAAATTTCACAAGCTCTCACTCACTTTGCTCATCTAAATGAATATAAACCTAAACAGATGTCTAAAAGATATCAAAAGTTGTTTCATGAAGCAAGCATTGTGGTGAAGGATAGAGAGCTAGGATTAATTAAGATCAATGCACTGGAGAAGCTAGTAGCAGAGCTGAATGTGAAACTACAAGAGATCCCTGAAGTTGTCCCTACTAAGCCTAAGCAAGTTGCAGATGCACTTATTCAAACAAAAGATGCAGGGGATATCTAGAAGGAAAAAGAGTAGGACAGTGAGTAGAATAAAGTGTCTTTGGAAGCCTTTTTGAATATCTTGCAACACAGGATTAGTATCCTAAAAGATGAGGTTGATCTAGTACATGGTTCTTACAATAAGTTTCCTGGTTTATAGATAGAGGTAACTAATTATGTTTCAAATTTGAATCCCTATTTTGGGACTTGGTCAGTAAGGACAAATTTATTAGAAAGATTAGCAGCCCTACAACCACTTAGGGTAGATCTCCCAGAGATTGTGACACAAGTTGGTGAGGAGATTGAACAAATTGGGGTAACCTTGTCTTTCTTTAAGGGCAAGGCAAATCAGATTGAAACCAGTGTCAACATGTTAGGATCAGATTAAAATAAGTTTATTCCTCCAATAAAGGGAGAAGATGATCAGATTAAGGCAGTAGAGGTATGGAGAAAAGAATTTGATGTGTTACTGCCTAATAAAGAGGCATTTGTTTCTGACAATGATGAATTAGATATGGAAAGGTTCAATAAAATCTTAGAGGAGGCATTTAAGGCCAAAACAGACTTTAACAAGTTTGTTACAGATGTCAAAAGCATAATAGATGCAAGATGGGAAAGGTAAAAGGCACAAATGGAAAGCATTCAAGGCTTTAATTGGCCTACAGAGGCAGAGCTTGTAGCATGGGATGTTTTCACCAAGCCCAAGAAAAATAAACCTGCCACAATAGACCTAGACATACTGAACGAGCAGTAGAGAGACACCTGACACCTGATCTTTGAGCACAAGGAGGTTAGTCATCAGAAAGACTAGCGTAAGTTAGCCTGTAATGGCGGTCACTAGATCTCGCAATAAATATTGGAGGCTATCCATAATAACTTCAGACAAAGGTGTCATCTATCAAAAGATTTGGAGGCTATCCAGAATAACTTCAGACAAAGGTTCCAAATTATTTTGACTTTCTAGAGTCTCAAGGTAGAGGTGGGGGTCATCATTTGACAGAACTATGGCACGTTGTGACCCTAATGCACCTAGGTTTCCCAGTGGCAAGCCACAGGTGGATCATGTTATTATTCCTTCCAATGTGAAGGCACATGTGGAGGTGAACACACTAGGCACGATTAGTGCTATGACACAGACTCTAATTCAGTGCACCCCTCCTCTAGTCAAGGGTGACCATGGTCAGTCTATGAGGGGTCATTTTTTCATTCTCGTGGATCCTTGTGCACATTTGGTATTGCCAATAGAGAGGAAGAGGATGATGGACACATCTTAGAACAACATTAAAATTCCTCCTTAAAAGTACTCCTACTAGGAGGTACCCTACTCCTTACACTCTATAATACCTTTTCTTACTTATAGGAAGATGAGGTGGGAACTTACCTTTTTGCATAAAATTTACTAGGTCTTCCACCCAATCTTCAATCTCAACTATGTGTTTGATGAGGATTAGTTCTTCTATTCCCTCAACTCCTTCTACCTCCTTGGCAATGTATTCATAGATTCATTTGGTAGGTCTAACCTCTACATTATACTCCATGATCTTGGTGATCTAGTTGGCCATTGGTTCAATGATTTCTCCCTCCATTATGTATTCCCACACACTAGGGTGAGCTACATATACCATGATCTTGTTTCCGGCCACCATATGTCTGGATTTTTTAACTCTTTTGACCAATGCAAATGTTTTTTCTCAATGCAGTTATGCTTAACTTTATAATTCTTGTGGGTTCTTGAGTAAAAAGAAACATGATGCTCTTCAATTTTGGATTTCCTTCAGGATCAATTTTCTGAATGTTTTTGTTATTTTGTGAGAACTATTTTCTGTACATGCTCTTCTAGCTGAACATCAAGCGTAGAACCGCTTCAAATATAGAGTGTTGATAGGATTTGGAAGAACATATCCCTCAGGTGTAGCTAGTTGATAAGCTCCAGTCCCAAAAGTAGCAGTGATAACATAAGGTCCCAGCCAGTTAGGTTCAAACTTTCCTTTCTGCTCTTTGTTAGGCTGGTTCTTAGGATTCTCTTTTAAGACGAGATCTCCCACTTCAATTTTGCATGGTTTGACCTTCTTATTGTACCCCTTGGACATACGTGCTTGGTACACCTTTAGATGATCAAACGCCTATTGTCTGTGCTCATCTAGTAGGTCTAAAGAATTTACTCAATCAATGCGGTACTGCTCATCAGTAACAAGACCTTGTAAAGATATCCGCAAAGATGGGATTTCAACCTCAATAGGTAGGACTGCCTCAGCACCATAGACTAGGGAAAATAATGTGGCTCCAGTTGGTGTTCTGATGCTTGTTCTGTAGGCCCATAGTGTCGGATTCAGTTGTAGATGCCAGTCTCTGCTAGACTTACTTATAGTTCAGTGTAGGATTTTCAGAATATTTTTATTGGATGCCTCGGCCTGTCCATTACCTTGGGGGTAATATATTGAGGAGCAGTGTTGAGTAATGTGGAACTGTTCACAAAGGTCATCAATGTCTTGATTTTTAAATTGTCCCCCATTGTTTGTTACAATTGAAGAGGGTATCCCATATCTACAAATAATGTAGTTTAGAATTAACATAGCCACCTGTTTGCCAGTGGCTTTGATTAGCGGCATGGTCTTGACCCACTTTGTAAAATACTCAGTGGCCGTAATGATGAATTTGTGTCCATTTGAAGAGTTGGGATATATTTGTCCAACCAAGTCAAAGGCACATTGCTGAAATGGCCAATGTGTAATGAAAGGTATAATCTCTCTGGCAGGAGCATGGATAAGATTTCCATGTGTTTGGCATTTATGACATGTTTTTGAAAAGTTAATAGCATCTTTTTCCATGGTAGCCCAGTAATAGCCTACTCTAAGTAGTTTCTTTGCTAATGAAAAGCCATTTGAGTGTGATCCACATACACCTTTGTGGACTTCCTTTAATGCATGGTCTGATTCTTTGAGTTCTAAACAACTAAGAAGTGTACCATCGAGACCTCATCGATATAAGTTATTAGTTATGAGGACATAACATGATGTTGTCCTAATCAGGGCTCTCTTCTCATTTCTGGATAGATCATTGGGAATAGTTTGGTCATTTAGGTAAGCAATGATCTTAGTATACCAAGTTTGGTCTGGGGTGTTCAAAGCATAGATTACTTAGTGTTCAGGGGTATCAAAGGCAGGATAGGATAATTCTTCCACCAAGAAGTCATAGAGGAATTGATTTTATTCTAGTTGTAACATGGATGCTAAGGTATCCATAGCATCTGCAGCTTTATTCTATGATCTTGGTATCTGTTGGAAGGTGACGAAGACAAAGTACTTCTTCAGGTCATCAACCAGTTGCTTGTAGGGCATCAACTTCTCATATTTCATATGAAACTCCCCATTGACCTGATTGATAATTAGTTGGGAGTCACCATACACGTGTAACTCTACAATCTTCCACTCCATAGCTAGCTTAAGACCATTTACCAATGCTTCATATTCTGAAATATTGTTGGTGCATGGAAACATCAATTTGTAAGATTTGGGAATCTTGTAACCCTGAGGAGTTATGAATAAGACCCCTGCTCCAGAGCCTTGTTGAGTGAATGAACCTTCAAAGTACACCTTCCATGGATACTCAGTTAGATGCATGATTGTTTCATCAGAGAATTCAATCTTTAAAGTTTCATCATCCTGGAGTGGTGAATCAGCCGATTGATCTGCAAGGACCCGTCCTTTAATAGCTCTCCTTTCTACGTATTCAATGTCAAACTCACTTAGAATCAGGACCCATTTTGCCAAATGTCCTATTAATGTTATTCTGCTTAGGAGATCTTTTAAAGGATATATCTTAGCAATGAGCTTTACTATATGTGACAACATGTAGTGTCTTATTTTTTGTGATGCGAAGATGACTGCTAAGCATGCTTTCTCAATAATGTTGTAATTGAGCTCATAGGTGACTAGTGTTCTACTAATGTAGTAGATAGCTCTTTCTTTCTTTGTTTCATCCTCTTGTGCTAGCAATACAACTAGGGATGTAGCTGTAGCTGAAATGTATAGGAGTAAGGGCTTTCCATGAATAGGTGCCATAAGAATAGGAGGAGTAGCCAGGTATCCTTTCAATTCCCTAAAGTTTGCTTCATAGTGTTCATCCCATTTGAAGGTAACCCCTTTATGTAGTAATTTAGTAAAGGGTTGTGCCCTATCTACAAGTTGGGACATGAATCTCCTGATGGACTGAAGTCTCCATTGTAGTTTCCTCATTTGACTGATGTTGTGTGGAGGAACCATCTCTAGAATAACTTTCACCTTTGTAGGATCTACCTCAATTCCCTTTGCTGAAACAATGAATCCTAGGAGCTTCCCTGATTAGACCCCAAAGGCACATTTCTTTGGGTTGAGCTTGAGTTGGAACTGTTCCATACGATCCAATATCTTTCCTAAGTCCGTAATATGAGTACCCCTTTCTTTGGATTTAGCGAATGTGTCGTCCACGTAGTCCTCCATGTTCTTGTGCATCATGTCATGGAATATAGTTGTCATGGCTCTTTGATATGTTGCATCGACATTCTTTAACCCAAATGGCATGACGTTCTAGCAAAAGGTGCCCCATACGCATGTAAATGCAGTTTTCTCTTGATCCTCAGGGGCAATTTTGATTTGTTTATAGCCCGAAAATCCATCCATTAATGAATACATCTGGTAGCCTTCTACGAGGTCTATGATCATGTCAATGTTAGGTAGAGGGAAGTCATCTTTCGGACATGCTTTGTTTAAGTCTCTGAAGTCCGTACAGATCCTGACAGTTTTATCAGTTTTAGACACGGGGACCACATTGGAGATCCATCTTGCATAGGCAATGACTCTGATAAATCTGACTTTCAACAATTTCTCTAGCTCTACTTTTACTATTAATGTAACATGAGGATGCATCATTCCTCTATGCATTATAGGACCTTTATTGATTTAAATTAACATTGTGTGCCCTCTTTCACTTTATTACATCAACCATTTATTGTTCGGGCCCTTAATTTTAGGTGTGCCCTTTATTTTAATTCATTTTAAGTCTAACCTCATTTAAAAGTTCAAGATACATTTTCCCATGTATAAACATGATATCACTTTGCACAAATAATTTTGGGGCATGTAGACCTATTATCACACATTCATATAAATTTGGGAAATTTTAGCTAGAATGACATTGCCTAAGGCATTCTAGACCTAGATGAGATTAAGTGGGGTAGCCTTGACCTTGTGTTTTTTCCAAAAAATTAAGGATCATAATATGGTGGTCGTACCCTATCCAAAACTTCCTCTGATACAAAAATATAATAGTTCTGAGTCAGCCAAAATTTGATTTCACTTTGAGATCCTTATATAAAGCTTATCACACAAATTCTCATATGTGCACATGACACCACTTGAAGAGCATATTTGATACAAGGAGCATAAAAATACATAAAGACATCTTCAATTATTGTTTCTATTATGATTTCATAGTGTTTTCTCATTTTATAACATCAAGACATGGATGAATTATCCTAGGAGCATTGCATCATCAATTGGATGTATAATCATTTTGATTAATTATTTCTAGATTTAAATTCACCAACAAAGTAGGGTTGAGTCCCAACCTTGGGTTTGACTTAAAGGTCATTACTAAAATAGAAGGATGACATTGTATAGTAATATTCTACATTGATGAAGATCATACTTGATATATTTTTCCTCTCTTGAAAGGAAGAAAATTTTCTTTCTTTAATTGGGCTTACTAAACAAAAAATGCAATTGGTTGTTTCTTTGAAAAGTATAAGAATCGTCTTCTTTTAAAAGGTATTTCTTAGGTAAAGAGTATCCATAACTCTAAGAATCTTTTAGCTTTGGAAAAGCTTTTTCACTTCCCACCATGGAATGATGTGAAGAAGGGCTTTCAAATAGGGAGCATGCGAAGCTCAAACCTTTGCTATGTGAAATCACTTATGATGAGTCTCATCCATGGAATTCAATCAAGATATGTCATGTCAACTCTTAAAAGAACCAATTGTTAGTATATCAAATAAGGTATTGTAACTGAATGACTACCCCTCAAAAAAATTGTAGCCTT
>MU224751.1:981443-1008018 GCA_018584345.1 Thuja plicata
ACTCTATTATCCAAAAATGATTTATGATCTCAAATCTAGCTTCACTATAATCTTATAGGTGAAAAATCAAACTCTACTTTGATTAAGGTTGAAATTATGCCTCAAAAAAATTGTGTCAAAAGCATAGTAAGGAATTGATTAAAGTGCATGAAATAAATCTTTTGAGGATAAATTTCTTCTATGAGGCGTTATAATTTAAAATATGTTCTCCATATTTTCTAAATAATATTTTTTCAAACAAATTCATGTGTATAGATATTGTTTGAGATTTTGTTGACCAAGGCCATTCTCCGTTGGTTGAGTCCTTAAATGGATTGATTTAATCTCTATGTTACAACTAAAGTATACCCTCAATTTGATATATGAATTGCATCCTTTTTATTCTAAATTACCACTAAATCTATTTTAATCCAAAAACAAAAATATCTTTTGTAGTAATTCTATTCTATTACAAATTAATTGTGTTATGAACAAAGTAAGTATTGGCAATCATATCTATTTACCATGTAATCATTAATAAACAGAGCTTTCGTACTTGAGAGGGCCCCTGAGTATTAATACCACTTATTTTAATTAAAAAGATTTTAAAAAATTGAAAAATAATACACAACCATTTACATTTAGTAATGATCTCTACAAAAATGGAATGGTAAATTTTGCATAACAGAATTGAAACTAGTTTTCTTTTGAGCCATTTAACCAATCTATCTAAATAATAGAATAATTAAAGATTGAAACTTATTTCTAAAAATGTGTTGCAGATAAAATTAGAATAAATTCAAGAAACAAACAAACTCTTCAAATATAAATACAGTAACCATACATTAATTATTAGACAAACTTTACCCAATTAAATTAAATCCAAAATAAAAACATATTTTTACTGTTTCACACATAATTTAATACTAATATGTACAGGAGCTTAATATCAACAACTAAAAGAATATCCATTTTATCTAAGGATCTAGAAACCCTTCTAAGGAAGAAAAATGAATAGATTTTTTTTTTTTTTTTATTCAGATCTCAAAACAGTTTTTAAATGAAAACAATAAATAGAAATCTTTGTCGGCACATAAGAAATCTCTGTGATGAAGAAGGTTTCTATTCTCAACACAGCTGCGGGAAAGTGAGCTGGTCTAACAACATAGAAACATTAGACCAATAGAGAAAAAAATACAAGGCCCGCCCCAAATTTCCCTCCATTCCTCGTAATGTAGATGAGAGGAAGGGACGAATTGACTTGGCACTTAGTAGGGGTCTGCACGGCTGAAAGGTGAGGCGACCAGTGCTATGCCTTACTGCTGTGTGATTTGTGTACCAAAGCTCACATTGTCGCACAGATAGTGAGGATGCTGGCATATGTTGCAGAATCTCTGGAATTGGTGTTTGGTTGAAAGATTGTAAATCATTTCCAAGAAATGCAAACGCATTTTGTGCAATCCTGTAATGAATGCAATCTGTGAGACTACATTTCTTTGAAGCATCTTATCAAACAGTTCACATGCCTTGTCTATGCTACCATATTTTCACATACATGATAACCAGAGCATTACTAACTATGATATCTGACAAGAAATGCTGGTTCCATTGATGTCCATACCAGTTCCAAAGCCCCCGTTTTGGCACAGGTTAGGAGTAAGCGTAGAAATGAAATCTGTCCTCTCGGAAACATGGATAAGGAGATGTAGCGGACAGGAGAAATAATTTTTCAAATTTAAACTATGTGCGGGAATGACAGTGAATGGAATCACGACAAGGGAATGGTGAACGACAATCGTAACTGTGAACATGCCGAACATGACGGCTTCGTGGGGGCCCACCAGCCACTCATACTATTAATTTTTTTAAATCATTTCATTGGCAAATCTTTCACTGACGCGATACTATCAGTTTTCAGAAAGCTGCAGGTGAAAGGACGGGGATGATGCATCATAGGGCCATGCATATGCATAACGTTTTAGTTTTCTATTTAGACATTGCCCAATCTGTAGGTCGGATTCACCGTCTATGAATTCCAGCGTCTGTCTTTGCTTTTTAGATTATGTCTGAGTTTTAAGTTTTTGGGAAAAAAAATAAAAAATTCAAATTTTCGTCATTTTTTTGAATGTCTGTCTGTGTAACACAGTGGCATGTGGCAAATTTTTTGTCAATCTACACCCGACCTTCATAAAAATCAATATATTTATAAAGAAATATTTATATATTTAAATATATTTAAAAATACAAATATTTCTTTATACATATATTGGTAAAACATTAAATCAAGTATTTTTTATCAAAAAAGAAGACACCAAGGGCAAAAGGAAAGAGAAACTAAAAGAATATAAACATGTAATATAGTAAAATAATTTGTGTTTTACTAATGATTTTATAATTTTGAGTCATGGAACTAGATATATATTCCATATCACCACCTATAGATTTATTAAACCAAATAAAAGAGACAAAAAAAATTAATATTTTTATTTTCATACCACTATTTCTACTATGATATTTCTACCACTAGCAATTGCACCTTAGTGTGCAATGGGAACGTCATAGAGTTATGGAAAGGTCATTTAAGTATTTGTCCCTTTGTTTGTCACTCGTGATTGTAGATCTCCTTATCTTTGTATCAATATATCTCACCACTTTTTTTTTTAATAACTCTTCCTTTCTATCTCTCCCTCTCTATGTCTCCTTCTGTATCTCCCTAGATCTCTTTCTATCTTTACCTCTTGATCTATCTCTAACTCTCTATCTATTTCTCTCCATTCTCCCACTTTATATTAATCTATATTTCTATCCAACTATCTCTCTCCATCACACCCTCCCTATACCTTTTAATTTTAACATCTCTATATTTCTTCTCCCATCTCTCCCTCTATATGTATCTCTATCTTGTCATCTCTCTACCACTCTCTATGCCTATATATCCCCCTTCCTACCTCTCTCTATTACTCTCTACTTATATCTTTATCTTTATATTTCTCCCTCTCTCTTGTGTATTTTTTATATATTAATGTTTTATTTTGAAACATTAATATATAATAATAAACACAATATTAATAATTAAAAGTAAAATGTGAAAGAATGTCCTATATTGTGAGGGAAAAGCATAGATTAAAAACATATTTTAAATTTGTCACTTCATCTCTTCGCACCATAAGTGGGCCCTTAAATGCGCTTGCCGAATGTTATGGGAGAGACACTAATGGAGTGGAGGCGGTGAATTAGTCCGCAATTGGGCAAAATGGTGATGTAATGATGGTCTTATGAATATACTATGATATCGAACTATCTTGATAATAAAAATCTGAGTTCTAACATCATTCAGCGTGGAGGTGTATCTACGGAAACTCCTGTTCCTAGGATTTTTTTGCGAAGTGAACTCCTCTCATTCATTGGTAGTTGTGAGCAGGATGTTTGGGGACTAAGATTATACATAAAGCATTAACAGGGAGTTTGTGCTCACCAAGCACTTCCAGGATTACAAGAAGGCTCTGCAATCAATATAATTGTAAGATTGGAGAACGAGGGATTGAAAGTTGTTGCTTCCAGCCAAGATACTGCAAATGGATGGGTTAGTGACAACATAAAACCTTTCTATCCTTCCACTAATATCAAATACATTGTTGTAGGAAATGAGATTATGGGAATCTCTGTACGTCTCATATCTTGTTCCTGCAATTGAAAACATTTAAACAACGCTTGAGAACGCCAATTTGTAGAACAACATAAAGGTCTCCACAGTTCACAACATGACCGTCATTGGAATCAACTTCTCTCCATCAAAGGGAACATTCAGTGACCTGGTGAAAGATAACATGAGTTCTATTCTCCAGTTTATTCAAGACCATGGCTTTGCTTTCATGGCTAGAAAATGTGAACCAATAAAAATCGGTGACACAAAAAGGGGGGAACAAATATCGACAAAATTTTGAACAGCACAAGAATAGTTATAGTGGCCTACTACACAATCTCAGATTGGACTGTAGTTGACAATCACTTCATACTACAGCCAATGAAAAATAGTGAAAATCCACGCTTCAGATGACTTCAATGGTAGTCATTCTTTCTGGAGGATTTCTCACTGTTAGATTGAGAAATATAGCCTGGGCTCTTTCATATGGAGTTAGGATTCATGTAATCTACTTTGTTCTGGAAACGATCCACGTTCTCTTTTACATTGACTTGGCGTCCACATCTATGGTCAAATGAAAATCAATGAAAGGCTAATCTAGAAAATCAGCTATCCATGCTTCTGTACGCCTTAGTAACACAAGTTTGGTGTTAAGTTTGAACGAACTCTTCATTAAATGATGATGTATTAGATTGAATTAGTTTTTTGAGGAGTGGCGGTAATTTCACCCGATCCTTATCGGTTTACCTAGCCGTTGTTGGAGACCATTGGCAGTGTGCCACGGCTGCATGTGCAAGCACCTCTCTGTCTCACGAAGGGTCTCCCTCCACTGCAATATGATCACCCGGAGCAACAAGCACAGTGTCGAAGAAAACAACACAGTGTCACCCCTCTGCAAAGTTCTCAGCCCAAACTTTCCGATGTGAACGCTTCTGATGCAGACCATTTTACGGTGATGACGTGACAGTTTTCAGGATAGTGTTCCCCCACGTGAAGGAGATGGGTTTAGACAAGGATCAAAGAAAGGACCATAAATCAAAGAAATTGAAATCCCTGAATTACAACATCTGCAAAGACATGAATCCGATGAGGTATATCAGATTTGTTTCGTCATCGAGAGAGTTGGTGAAAGGGCGATATGTATATGTTATTTATAAAGAGATGAGGTATATGTTATTTATAATATTTAATTGTAAATAACATATCATATATAACCACTAAAATGATGCTATATTTAGCTCTGGAAAACATCATGCAGTTCGTTTGTATTTTAAAATTTGTGAAAGTTTTTTTTAAGACATAATTATAGTTATATTATATATTAATGAAAAATAATTTAGTGTATTTCTATAAAAAAAATTAGAATAAAATTAAGAATTGGAAAAATAAGCTTCCCATAAACGTGGCATTCTGCATTTCATTTCACGTGCTTGGTTTGTGCTTAAACAGGTTGCAAGCATGAGATTATGTGTGCTTCCACAATTTGTATACCTAGATTACTCTGCTCCTTGAAATTGAAATCTATAATTCAACATATCCAAAATCTACAAATCTTGCAATCATTTTATTTTTTTTCCTTTCGAAAATTGAAATCTGCAATTCAACATATCCAAAATCTGCAAATCTTGCAATCATTTTATTTCTTTCCTTGCGATGACGTTTCTTTGAAGGATTTTGTCAAATGATCAGGTACGTGTCTATGAATCCACATTTTGCATGCATGTCTATTATATCAAAAACACATGCGGATTATGTAATGCAGAAAAATCATTTGCTAAATGTTTGGGTTTTTATATATCTAAAATTTTGGTCTCATATAAGGAAGTGATATTTCAGGCAGGCTGCATTTCCATATCCGGATTGCTACTATGCAATCAAAATTGTTGCAATAAGAATAGCGATAGAAGAAATTGTGAAAGCAGGGAGTAAGCCTGTGATGTCAATCAAGAAACGCCTTTGGAATGTGTTGATAATTGTTCTTTTTATGGATAGAAGAGGGATTTTGATAGGGAATCAAGGCAATAATGGTGCCAACAAGATCATGGTTAGCTCTGAGATGTGTGATTTTTTATTGAACTTCTACCACCATCGCTCTTGTGGGAATGGGCACCTCATTTTTTTCTAGTTTTATTGTGAAAGGATGCTGGATTATTTGCAATATTATTCCTAGGCGTGGGAAATCTGTCACTGCATTCTCGTGTCATTCATAGTGTCCTCTGATGCGGTTTGATAGGTTTTCACTTCATATACAAATTGGGGTCTTTTGCAGGTTATGGCATGTACAATATGTGATGTGTTGCTTGCTCCAAATGTGCGAATTAATCATGCCTTGATGTGCAGAACTTCATTGAGGCTTTGTATGTGATATGCAAGGCTCTGTTCATCATTTCTCCTTGTTCCTCAGCTACTTTTTAGGGCTCGATTGTTCTTGTTCTTCCATTTACATTCCTTGTTTGCAGTGATTCGGCATGGACTGCGGGGTGTATCATGATCATCCCTCTAATGATGAAGGGGAGTTAAATACATGGTTGCGTCTCTATGTAATGGAATTTCTAGTTTGGGTATCCAATCCCAATTTTATGTAATCTATGGGTTGGGTTTCTTTCAACTATACTGTTGTTTGTAATATTTTTCTCGGCTAAATTTGGCACTCTAAATGGGAACAGTAATGAAAATGGGGGTGGTATTTGAATGCTATATGAGGAATTTACTTTCAGATGACTGTGTTTTGCAGACTAAAAGTGGAAATAGAGTGTACTGTTATACACTAAATTTTGCACCCTACGTCAAGCTCTTGTAGTCTTGATAATCTAGTATAACATGGGAATCATTCCCAGGTTGTGGGACCTTTGCTAATTGAAATGAGACCTCCAGGTTCTAGGCTGGTTCCTCTTGGATAATCACCCAAATTTGCTCCTTAACATGAAAGTAAATTCTTGAGGGAAAAGGGATAGAAAGAATGCATGGAAGGGAAATAACTAAATAAGCAAACTATCCTACTAGGTGATACACCGAAAGTAATTATGAATCACAGCACAATGAGTGAGATCAACACACAAACTTAGGTCTAGGAGAACACAACTTTCTGAATAGGTTTGCCTAAATATTTCATAGAGAGGTCTAAAATAGAAAGAGGCTATTCAAGGAAAGAAAATATTTCACAAACAATAGCTTTCCTAAGAAATTTAGACACAGACTACAACCTGCAAACAAAGATTCACTTCTGTAACTAGGCACAGGAATGAGACAGAGTGATAAGGGATTGAAGAATATCCACAAAATCATTCAAATCAAATCATCCATAAGAGTACACATGAATTGAAGAAATGAAGAAGGCTCGGGAACCCTAAGATATCTCTAAAAACATTCAATATACTTTATTCAATAAGATACATTCAGACAAGGAAGACATGAGGGCAGAAAGGATGTCACAGAATACCTTGCAATATCTGAATATCAATGAAAAAGTTACAACTGTTGAAAACCAGGGGGTAGAGAAACACCACATATAATTTTCATCAACTGGAAATCCTCCCTTACCAACAAATTCTAAAACTAATATATACACCCTCCCTAGCACGCAGGCTTGGAGTAAATATGGTTTAGGGTTACAATTGATTTGCCTAAAAAAAATTAGAAACGCTAACGCTGTCGATTCTTATCATTAATGCATCTGGAAATATCTCAGAATATTAGATTTAGGCATGAACACCTTTCCCATCGCCATAACTATGCCTCTGAGAAGTCGGCTGATTCATCTAGTCCTCTGCAAGTTGGTCTTGCCATAACTACAGAGATCAGATATTTGAATTTTTAAATATTTGAATGATAACGGTCAAAGAAGGCGTGTACACCTACATCAACGGCTCTTAAAATGCCTTTATCTTAGTTTAAAATGTGACCGTAGATCTTTTTAATCTGATCCATCCTTGACTTAGTCCCTTAACTCTACATTTATCTTGGGTTACATCTACTTTATTGTCGTCGAGTTGTTGAACCATTTTACTAACCCTGGCTTATATCAAGAGATCACGCAACAAGTGTTGGATCTCATCTAATCAGACGACAGTCGCTAAGTCTCTAAATAACTTTGGCATATTCCTTTTTCTTATGAGATTAAGCGACCAAAGGAAGTCTCGTAGTCGCCAAATGATTTGGAATATTCTGCTTCGCTTACGGATTCACCCGACTGAATGCATAGAACCCGGGTCCACTTACTGCCATGTGTCACACTGTCATTGCATAATTTTAACTCTAAGATGACCCTCCACTGATCATGGTTCATATATGGCGATAACCCGACTAAGAAAACACAAAGTCTCATGAAGATTTTTTAACCTTGGATTTTATCATGAGACTTCCCAACTGAAAGAACTTAACCTTACCCAGCTCAAACTCAGGTTATTCTGCGGGTTTAGAAAACACTTAAGTCGTGAGGTCTCCATACCATCTGCTAACTCTGGGTTATATCAGGAGATTACCCGATTGACCTCCAATCAACATTTGATCCAACAATGGTCGCATAATCTCGTGATCAAAATGGAATATGCTTTCTCATTACGAGACTATGAGACTAAAGGAAATCTCGAGGTCGCCGGATAAAATGGAATATGTTGTTTCCTTTCCAGGACTTGGAGACTTAAAGGGATACAAATACACACATGGAAAAAGGGAAACTTAAGTGACTCCAAAAGGGTAATGACAAATTAGAAAAGGTCACGGACAACTAGGGTTTCCATGCAATACATAGGGTTTTCATACTTAGAATATTTTGCATGAACAAGGCAGACTAGAGAGTTGAAAACATAGCAGAGGACATAACCAAGACCAGAAAATTTAAGGTCTTTCTCATAGGCTGGGCTCAACCCTTGTGGGAGCCTCATTTCACTCCACTTGTAGCCAAGATTCACATAATAGGGAAATTTGGATAACATTTTGGCGATTTCTGCTGGATGTCAGCCTGCTAGACATTGAAAACTAGTGACCTTGAAACATCCCATTGGGCATAGGAGTCATTTCTTGAACATAAAACCTTCTAGACAGAGAAGTAGATTGGAGGGAGGAACAAAACTGTGCTTGAGCACTTCTTGAAAAACATAGAAGACTAACCTAGAAAGCAGGGACAGAAAACAGGGAACATAATTACAAACATTTACAAGGAAGGACTGACCTCAAAACAAGGCTTCAAGTGGAATCCATTAACAGAAATGGGAAAGGGATCTCCTCCAAGAGTTGATAGCTCAAAAGCATTATTCTCCTTGCATTTAGTGATGACAAATGGACCTCCCCAGAAGGAATCAAATTTACTATGTCTGACTGGCCTTGATTTGAATTCATCCCACTTAAGGACTACATCTCCAATTTTAAAGTTTCTAGCCCTGGCTCTTTTATCAAAAATTCTCTCTGTTTTCATATGATGGAATTCCATATCTTTCATGGATTTATCTCTAAATTCCTCTAACTCCATAATTTGAGCATGCCTCACTTGCAAAGGGTCTTCTTCTTCAAACAAGACATATTGAGTAGCTAAGTCCAAAGCTGGCAATTCAGTTGAAATGGACAACTTAGCTTCTTTTCCATACACTAGCATGTAAGGAGAATTCCCAATGATCTTTTTTGGGGTAATTCTGTCTAACCATAAGGCAAATTTCAATTTATTATGTCAATTTCTTTGGTTATCTTGTAGGGTCTTCTTGATTATCTGAATCAAGTTCTTATTAGTTGATTCTACCAAACCATTTCCCTAAGGGTAATAATTTGAACTTGTATTTAGATAAATGTCATGCCTAATTGCCCATTCTGATACTTTGAGGCCCGTGAAAGCAAGTGCATTATCTAAAATAATGGAGTCAGGGACACCAAATCTGTGAATTATATCATCATTAAAGCTTAGGACAACATTCTCATTTGCTTCCTTCAATGCAACTGCCTCTATCCATCTAGTGAAATAATCTGTTGCAGTAATTATCCATTTATGGCCTACACTAGATGGAGGATTAATCATGCTAATGAAATCTATGCCCCATCTCATAAAAGGTTGCTCTGTTCTGATGGGTTGAAAGGGCAAGGCTGCAAGTCTTTCTTTTCCTGCAAACATGGCACATTTGATGCATTTTCTCATATAATCATGACTATCCTTGAAGATAGATGGCCAATAGTATCCAGCCCTCATGATTTTAAAAGTAGTAGTCCTAGGAGAGAAATGACCTCCAAAAGGTCCATCATAAAATTCAAATAGGACATTTGCTACCTTTTTTGAATCAATACATCTCAAAAGGACACCATTGTGATCCTTTCTAAAAATAATTTCATCTATCAGCACAAAAGGAATGGATTGCAATCTGTAATACCTTCTTTTTGCTGAATCTAGATCTATGGGGCATTCCCCTATTTTTAAGTAATGAATCATGTTAGGCAGCCAACCTGCTGCCTTAACATGATCTTCTATTGAATGCACAACTAGGGATGCATTCATTTGCTATGAATTCTTTGGATTCTCATCCCTTGTCAAATGCTCACAAAGTAGTGTAGTGTGGAGTAGAGTGGAGGAGGAGTATCTTGGTAGTAGCTTAGTATCTAGTATGGATCTGGATATATGTATTTAATCAGGCATGTGTGCCTTAGAATATAACCTGACATGTTGTTTGGCATGTAAGATGTAAATCTTGAGCAGCTTATAATATGAAGGCCTGTGAGGCTTATTTATTGTTCATATCTAAGTTGTTTATGGACTATTTTTGTGTGTTTCCATTGTGTTGACTCTTGCTACATGGTTGGATTGTCTCCATTGGAGAAAATCTAACCCTGACAGCATCATGTCCACATGGATTCTACTATGTACAACAATGTGTTGGGCATGGTTCTATTGGGGATTCAACCTAGATGGTTTCGAGTGGGAAAACTTGGCTAAAAGTTTGAATTTGAATTGGATTATAGGTTGGATGATGTAGCAAGGTGACTTGGGTATTTTGAATAACCTACATAAGTGGGATAATAAAACATTTTTTAGCAACAATATACAATTGGAATAAATATGAGATCCACATGAACTTTGGTGTGTAGGTCCTATAATGAGGAGATGACATCATTTGTTGATCACATGCACCTACTTATGCATTGTTTATTATTTTTCTTGTAAAGGTGTGCACTTATTATACATCAAGATGAAAATACCTTTGTATGTGGGAAATCGTAGTTTGCACAAGCTAAGATTTTTGGGGCCCAGATGGATTAATAATTAAACCCAAGATGGAAAGAAAGGCCTATGTTTCCCTTCAAACCATTGTGATTTTATGACAAGTTTATTTAACCATGCTTAAGTTTGTAGTTTTATAAATCTAGGGTGGGCCTTTTTGGTAATCCTTTTATTGCTTCCTTAGTGATGGGTGGGGACTGTGTCCATATTGAGATGGGTAAGCCAAAAAAATTCAAAAATGATGCCACTGTATGCCATATCTATAGAGATGGAGGGGTTTCTGATTTCATTGAGTCTATCAATGACTTTGATGAGGGTATATCCATGCAATTTTTAATATATTAGGAGGATAGAAAAGTCACTGTGGGGGGATCTCCTTTGAAATTAATGAAGAGGTGATAGAAAAGGCTACTGGGTTACCCTTGGAGGGTAGGAAATAGAAGAAAAATAGTCTGGTGGTAAATAATGATAGCCTTAATAGATTTTTCAAAGGAAGCGATGCTCCATTTAAGATGTAGGGAGAATATGAAAGGAAGCAGTTGTCACCACCATGGAATCAGATTTCTCTCTTGGTAATGAAATATTTCCCTTCAAAAGGGTGTTTTGATGTTTATTACTATTTTTTGGAAAGTTGGATGTGTTTTTATTAATTCCAACATGTCTACTATGTTGTTTGGATGTCTAGTGTGCAGTTTAGATGTTTTTTATATTTGTTATACAGTTTTTATGTCAAATATGTAGTTTTTCCAGTAATGTAGAATGTTCTGATAAATAGTGAAGGAATGGTATAGAAGATGAGGAGTCGTGCACCTCATGGGATGATGTAGAGGTTTTCTACATAGTTCATGTCAAGTTTGAGTTGCTGACATGATGACTTGAGAAAGTTATGGTGTCACAAATTAAGACTAGTTATTTTACTATATGTTAGTGTAATAGAGTTCAAAGAATGACTTCACATGTATACTCAAGCTGAGATATTCAGTTGTGCAAATGGAAATGCGTCTACCATTCAAAGGGTTTTTTTAATTTTGATAGTTTGCAAGGAATTTACAAGTATTTCAGTTGGGGGTAACAATGTTCTTGAGGTCTGGCATGAAATGTTGACATATCCAATTAATACAATGTATTTGATTGTTTGTTTGAGCTTAATGATTCCTTAGGATGGTTTAGGATTATGTGCATGATGATTTGATAGGTTAGATTTATCAAGGTGACCAAGTTCAATGAATTTGAAGTATTTTTATGTTCCTAGTTGACATGTCAAGAAAATTTGATAAAACAATTTGTGAGAGATCGGTAAAACATTTTAGGGTTATGATAACGATCTCAAGGTGTTTGCAAAGGATCTAAGTAATGTTTGGAAAGTGCGCAATGATCCTGATGGTTGATTTTGGTGCTAAGAGTTGAAAGCTTAACCTAGTTCTTAATAAATATGTTAAATTAGGGTTTGATTTGTGTTGTCATGTGTGTGTGTTAGTGCTTGAAAGATTGCGAAAGGAAGATGTTGCTAGTGAAACACTTCTACAGGTATAATGGAGGCTTGATTGCTCATTTGAGTGTAGTAGAGAGAATAGCAACAAGAGGTCTGACTGTACTGAAATGGAACTGAACAAGGCATAGAGAGATGTTATGATATAATTCATGAATTCTTAGATTGGTGTCTAAATTGTGATTGTAAGTCAATGAGACTTCCTTGGGGTTGGAGCCCAAGGAAAATTGAGTAGTGAACTCTCGGTAGTGTGCCTAAATCCATGTACATTCCCCATATTGTAATAAGTCTATACTTCTAACAAGGTACTAGTCTTATTGTGGGTATTAGCCCAACCATGGTCTTGACTCTAGTTTGAGTTTCCATGATAAAATCTTTATGTTATGTGGTGTTGATGTTTTCTAATTTTTTGCTACACACTTTACATTTTATAAATCAGTAATAAGGGTTAGTGTGTTGAATGGTTTCAAAGTTATAAGGTTTAAGGGTTTGAAAGTTTAAGTGTTTTAGGATAAACTAATTCACCCCCCTCTTAGTTGCTTGCTGCATATTTCCTATAATTGGTATTAGAGCCTCATCCATTGAAGGAATTCTAACAGCTTGAGGGAGATCTAAAGATGACAACATTCAAGAAGGATAGTCCAAGATTTGATGAAACCAATTATGCATTGTGGAAGAATTGCATCATTGTACATCTTAGGTGCGTTGATGAAGATTGTTGGAGGATTAAAAGAAGTTCATACAACCCTCCTCAAAACCCTACAACTCCTAATAAGATCAATAAGGCCTAGGAGACCATTAGGGAAAAGGAAGCTTTGTTGATTGCGCTTACTGATGTGGAGATGACTAATGTCATAGAATTAGAGACAACCCATTAGATATGGGAGAAGTTAGAAATTCTCTTTGAAGGAGACACAACTATAAAGATGGCCAAGTTACAAATCTTGAAGGGAAAATATGAAGCCATGAAGATGAGAGAAGATGAGAACATTTCATCCTACATGTTGAAGATCAATAAGATGGTGTATGCTATCATATGTGTTGGAGGTGCACTTGATGAAGATGAGATTGTTGCAAAGATTCTAAGATCACTGCCTCCTATCTATGACAATAAGGTTGTAGATTTTAAAGAAATAAGGAAAGTGACAAATATGACAAGGAAAAACCCAATTAGAAATCTTACAAACTTTGAATTGAGTGCATTAGGTGGAACACTTCCTAATACTGAGACAACATTCATAGCCATAGTGACTAGTAAGGACATGTAAAAATCAGATATGGCTGAGAAACCTACAAGGAGAATGACATGATGGGAGAAAGAGATAAAGGAAATGGAAGAGGAAGATAGAGAAATTGAAGAGTTGGAAGCAAAATTTGCAAAAAGAGTATAGTATATAGAGCTCCTGCCACTAGTAAGTATAAAGGAAATATGCCTTTTAAATGCTTTTCATGTGGTAAAGTAGGACATTTTGCATTTAAGTGTCCTAACATAATTCCCATGTATAAGTACATGGGCCTAAGCCTAAAGAAAGAAAGTGTTACTATGCTCTTGATGATGATGGTGTTACTAATGATGAATTTGATGAAGCTGACAAGGATGATGATGAAATCACATTCATTTCCATTAAAGAAGATGATTATCCTATGACTGACATTGTGATGACTTCTAGTCCTGCAAACGATGTTGTTGAATAAAAATCTCTAGCCGCTCAAGTTGTCAAGGAAGATAAGTGGGTAATCGACAATAGATGCTCTCATCACATGACCGGTGACAAAAGTAATTTTGTAACCTTTGAGAGGTATGATAGTGGTGAAGTGAAATGGGGTGACAAATCTAGTGGTAAGATCAGAGGTAGAGGTTCAATTACTTTGGATGGTAAAAATAACACTGTACATAAACATCTAAAAATGTCCCTTAGCACTCTTATTAATTAAATTAAATTAAATTAATATTCCCCCATAACATTATAGTTAATTTTAATTAATTATATTTGTTATATTCTCCTACCTATTTAATTAAAAAAATTTAATTAAATCTGGTTCATCTTCTATGCTATCTAAATTTAATTTAAATAGCTTTCTCCCTAAATGTATTAAATTTTATTTAAACACGTTCCCTTCATTAAATCCACCTTTAAATAAATTTTAATTTATTATTCCCTCCACATTCTAATATTCTACTAAGCTATGATGAATCTAAATCTAATTTGGATTAATCCTAAATCTTGCCTAGATTCCTAATCTATACCCATCACTATCCCCCTGGGCCTACTCTAATTAACCTTAGATTAATTAGACTAATTTTATAATTCCTACAACAATTAACCTCCTAATGATGCTCACACATGTGTTAGCACCCCTCCTATGAGATTTGTCCATTCCCTTTGCCTAAAATATCCCAATCCATTTCTCTTGCATCTTGTCTCCCCTTTCCTCTTTGGAAGATGCTCAACATGTGACTCACTTTGGGTCTCCCACCCTCTTACACTTGTCATTGATTCATCATTTTCAAGATTTGCTCACACATGTGTGAGAAACTCTCCCTCTTGCATGACCACTCCTTTATCCCATGTGGATCCTATGTGGATGCCACATAAGATCCACCTCATCCAAGCCCTCCAAAAATCTATAAATAGGATACCCCACTCCTTGCAAATAATCTTTCATTTGTGAATTGTTATCATGCTAGCATTGCTCTAGGATTTCATAGTTATGTTTATGTTTTTTTAATCTTAGTTTGAATCTAGAAATCACATGCTAGGTAAATGGAAATGAATCTTAGTTTCATTTAATCTTGCATATCATTCTAGCTTAGTTTTTGCATTTTCATCTTCATCATTTGGTGAGTACTTGAGACAATATCCTCATACTTGTTCTTCAACTCTTCATCACATCAATAGTTTGCATTGTAGGATTCACTCCATATCAAGCAAGCAATCAATAGTGGGATTTATATTTCGTGTTGTGAGAGCACACCCACATTCCTCTCTAAGAGAAAATCAACAAGTCTTGGGTGCACTTGTTTCAACTCATCTGAGGTTATGTTGGAAGCTTTGTGTAGGAACTAAGTTTTTGATATGTTAATGTAACTTGTATGTTTTTTATCTCTAAAATTTACATGTCTAAGCTTGCTCCCCACATGTAGGTTTCCATCATATACACACTGATGATGTATTGTATGTAGAAGGTTTGAAACATAATCTTCTTAGTGTTAGTCAGATGATGGATAAAGGATATGGACTGCATTTCAAGGAAAATATGTGCAATATCCTTAATAACTATGGAAAGGATATTGCTATTGGATCTAGAATAAGAGGTAATATATTTCTTTTCAATAATCGTCAGAAGACTTGTTTAATTACACAAATAGATGAAAGTTAGTTATGGTATAAGAGGTTGTGTCATGTGAACTTTGACAATATTGTTGCTATAAGTTCTACGTCTGTTGTTAGAGATTTGCCTAGGATAAAAAAGTCTGATTGCAATTTTTGCAAGGAATGAGATTTGGGAAAGCAAACAAGAACTAATTTTCATTCCAAGAAAGAAAATTCAAATGGTTTGCTTGATCTTGTTCACACTGATTTGTCTGGTCCTACTAAGACAAGAAGCTTTCAAGGTAACAAATACTTTATGCTACTTATTGATGAATGGTATGGGTGACCTTTTTGAAGGAAAAATATGAATCTTTTGATAAGTTCAAGGTTTTCAAGGAAATAGTGGAGAATGAGACAGGCCTAAAGTTGAAGAAGTTGAGATCAGATAGAGGTGGAAAGTTTACATCACATGAGTTCAACACATACTATGAGATGTATGGAATCAAGAGACAATTATCTGCTCCAAGGACTCTGTTGGAGCTCTAATTTTTTGCAAAATTTAGAGATCCATATAAGGTAGAATTCCTAAAAATGACCTTTAAAACTCTATACTCAATGAGAAAAATTTCTCCACGCAAGCATATGCACCACCTATAAACAAACATGTACTTTCATTTTAAACTTCCTAGAGTCATATTTGATACATCCATCAGATGGTTAAGTATCAGGGTGTGCATATATTTTATAATTTGCAAATACAAAATCATTTCAAGTAGACTATTTTGGGACATGATGTTTTCATACCTAAAGACTCCCATGACTTAGTTCACTAATTTTCCCAAGTCTGTTCCGTTCATAATTTATTCAATGAACATAATTTATTCAATTTTTTTCCTGCACATTGTGAAATTGATTGGAATGACCTTTTGACAAAATCAATATTCCCTATCTGATGCATTTTTTTAGAAAACCAAGTAATTCCTACTATTGTCTGTGTCACAAAGATACCCTATGCAAAATCCCAGGCCCTAGGAGCTCATTTGATATTTTTTCTAAACCCATTGCAAATAATATTTATTCAATTGGTAACTTTGCATATTGAAAAATCATTGAGAAAGTGCCAAGTTTGGAATCAATTTCTCATTGCCTATTGATTTTTTTGCAAAGCCACTTTGGAAGCATGTTGTCATCACCTTCATATATAATCCTGCAAAGTTTAGCTGACATTGGGCATTATTTGATATTTTTTCAAAAGGTAAACCAGATGGGATTTATTTAGTTTGATACCTACACAAAAGGAAAAGTTGTTCAGAAGCTCAATTTGAAAAATTATTTTTTGAATTCAAATGGCTATCGCTTCAGGTAGGTTGGAGCTCATATTTCTTTGATTGAAAACAAACATGTCTTCCAGATAACAAAGCCTCATCCATTAATTTGGCATACTTTCAAAGATGAAAGCAAGAGGAGTTTGCAACAGTTACAGGTTTGAGTTTTCAGAATACAGTTGGAGGTCTTCTACGATGATAAATATTTTTCATTCTTGGATAGATTTCTCAGGACTACTTGTTCCAGTGCACTTGATTAGATGACTAGGGGCATATAATTTTTCTGGACCTTATGAGGATATTTGGTTGGTTTTCAAAAGAGGTTTCAAATGCAAACTATAGTCGCCCTAAGGAGCTTCATTTTTTTTTCAGGAAAATGCAATTATCAAGGAGAAGCATTCTTTATTTTAAGCGATGTAATTGGTTTGATTACAGGGATAAGTAAAGACATAAATTAAAACTTTGAATAACAACTATGCATCCAATATTGCGATTGAAATCAGAAAATATAAAAGAAGAAATGAAGCAAGATGATTATCTGATCGAAATGTAGCGTCATGGATTGTAATGATTGCAAAATTAAAAACTCTTAAACAAATATAGAAGTCCTTGCATACACATGTCTTGGAATCACAGAGAATGCATAAAATCAGTTCAGATGATGAGGATTGAATACACTCCAAAGCACAAAATTGGCAAATATGCATGTACAATACGAAAGCATACACAAGACACATGAAATGTTTTTATCAGACATCGAAATAAGAAGTGCCCAAGATAGATGCGTCGATAAATTTTGAAGCAAAGAAATTCATTTAAACCTGTTGGCTAATAGATTTGTCTCTTATGATGTGACCAATATTTAACTCTATTTACCCTTGGTTTTAAGTACAAATCTTTAGCAAGAGTTGGGTAAATCACTAATGATTTCCCTCTGAATTTTTAGAAGGTACAACTTCCTTAATAGATATTCAGTAAATTAAACTAAACTAAAATATTTGCACATACTTTTGAAAAGTATAAAGGCATTAACTAATATTCAATCTATCAATATACAATGAATACGTCATGTAAATTATTTTTCTAAAGATAAAGATTCTCCGGACTCACAGATTCATATACAAAAAATGAAAAATCTTTCAGAAAATTACTAATGAATCATTCTCCAATTTACATTGAGTGTATAAACAAATGCAAATTAAAGAAAGATAATTCCAACTGGTTGAAATAAAATCCACACATAAACTATATTCCAAATTCTTCGAAACACAAAGATTTTGAAGCCAACAAAAGGATTATCAACTTTCATTCAAAGATACAAAGTTTCTTCCAAAAACATCAAGCATATTGCCTTTCTACCTATCCAAAAATCAAACCTTGTGTTGATCTTCTGATCAATCATATATAGTCTTTACATAACCCGAGATTAAACTTCGGGGATCAAAATTAAACCTGTGTTTCTGAAAACACGAGAAATTAACTGCTTCAAACTTTAACTATTAAAGAAAAACTCTCCCCGAAGATTTCTATCCTATATTTAAACGGAAATCGTGCCAAGATGGTCATGGTAGGGTACTTTTTCCCGATCCAATTTCTCGAGTATGTTGTATTGGCAAGAATTGAATCATTTTTCACTCGTTGTAAATATTAATGATCTCCTGAATCACCTAGACATTCGAGACATTGACATGGGTCATTCGCTATCTCTAGACTTCTTGTTCTCGCTTAACCTCAGGTTGATTCTCTTCGCTCATGCCGACCAATTTCCTACAAGCACACATAAAACAAAGCTCCTATTTGCACAAGTTTAGTAAATTCCTCAACTACCAACGTTTTTGCTTCTTTTACCTTATCCACTTCTTCTTTTAGCACCTTCAGTGAAGAATCTTCATCTTTGTTCACATTACCATTTTCATCCATACACAACACATGATTGCACCTGAGTTCATCAAGAAGAGACTTGGTGAGATCACATAATTCTTTACCAAACTTAGCATACTCTATTTTTTCGTGTTTCAGCACATAATTTTGCCATTCTATATTTTTCTTGTAGACATTCAGTGTGTTTTCATCAACAACCTTTGAAGGTTTTTCAGCCAGGAATTTTGTGATCCCATACTTCTGAATCTCATTAATTTGAAGTACCACACTAACCCCTTTTAGTTTCTTCTCCTTCCCAGACTAGAAGATGCATATCCAATTCCCTACTAGCAGTGCCCAAATCATTATACAGATCTTTGGATTCTGTGAAATATTTCTTCCCTTGTCACAATATACCTTCTAACCAATCTTCAAATATACCTATAATCATTTGCCCCGCTAAACTTGGTCTAGGAATCTTTGGCTTACTGGTGACCTAGCATCAAATGAAAAGGGTTCCTCAGAGAGAGGCTATGGATTTGGGCTACGAATGGCATCAATATATTCAGCTATTGCTCTGACCATCTGTTTGAGTTTCTTTTTATCTTGCTCATCTTTTCATGGCTGACTTAACATCTACTCTGTTGAGACCTTGAAATGGTAAGTATTTACATCTCTGTTAGCTTTCCCAAGGTCCACCTTTTCCACTTTGTAATTTGCAATAGCATGTTCTTGCACCTCTTCCTTAGTTAAAGGTCTAGCCACTTCTGCAACCCAGGTCCTTGTTTGTGGTCCACTGATATCATAGAAGTAGTCTTGAGATTATTTGGTTTTGGGGTTGCTCCCAAGAACTTGGTAACCATGTTTTTGATGGGCAGAGAAATGAGAACAATCTTCTTTTTCTTACTCACCGCAACCTCTAACCATTTGGGAGTGGAATCTGGGGCATTCACAATGAGAGAAGACTGGTTTGGTGTGGAGTAAATAATAGCTAGTATATTCACACAGCTAACCACATCCCCTAAGTCAATAGAAACACATGTTTGATAATCCATATCTAGCTTAGAAAATTCCATCTCTTCATTATCCATCTTCTTCTCACTCTCTTCCCTAGATCCAGATCAATAATTATTTCCTCAAGTTTTTGTCCCTTGCTTTTATGCTTTGATCTCGATTTGGTTACCCTAACAGGAGAAGAAAACTTTGGAGGATCATCTGGTTTCTTACTAGGGGAGGGATTTTGACCTTTTATTTTTGCTTTACCTACATCACAGATTTGAATGCTCTTGTCATAAAAGGTTACATGTGGTTTATGTTCCTTAGAACCTCTAGTAGCTAGACCTCCTCTTTTGAGGCTGAGCTTTGTTACCCCTTTGCTTGCTGAGCCATTTTTCTGTCCTCCTAGTCATAGGGAGCATTTTGAGCTTGATATCATCATTCTCTAGCATTGTCCAGTCAATATTTAGAATTGTCAATAGCTTAACCTGTTCATATATTGGGTCTAGCACGGAGCTTTCGTCTTCTTTTATTCCCTCCACATTCATCTTCAAACTAAGGCTAACAATGTTTTGCAGGGTGAATATGCTCCAGAATTTCTTAATAACTTCCTCCTCTTCAAGGCAATTTTCATAGTAATCCTCCATATGAGGAACAGGCAAGAAGTGCTCTTTCAGAATAATATGTTCCTTGGCAAAACCTCGGTTATCAAAGTTTTCCCTAGCTTTGTAAAACTAAAAAATTAAACTCCAAGAGGTCCACTTCAAGGTTAAGAGTATTGAAAATAGATTTAAATTCATAGGAACCTATTAAAACTGGAAATGCTATTCCTGATTCCTTCTTTGGTGAATATATTTTTCTCCTCATGGAGAAAAATTCTTTATTTTAAGAGATATGTTTGGTTTGATTACAGGGATACGTAAAGACATAAATTAAAACTTTGAACAACAACTACCCATCAAATATTGCGATTGAAATCACAAAATATAAAAGAAGAAATGAGGAAAGCTGATTATCTGATCGAAATGTAGTGCCATAGATTGTAATGATTGCAAAATTAAAAAATATTAAACAAATATAGAATTCCTTGCATACACATGGCTTGGAATCATAGAGAATGTATAAAACCAGTTCAGATGATGAGGATTGAACACACTTTGAAAAGCACAAAATTGGCAGATTTGCATGCACAATACGAAAGCTTACACAAGGCACATGAAAAGTTTTTATCAGACATCGAAATAAGAAGTGCCCAAGATAGATGCGCAGATAAATTTTGAGGCAAATAAATTTATATAAACCTCTTTGCTAACAGATTTGTCTCTTCTAATGTGACCAATATTTAACTCTATTTACCCTTGGTTTTGAGTATAAATCTTTAGCAATAGTTGGGTAAATCACTAATGATTTCCCTCTTAATTTTTTTGAAGGTACAATGCCCTTATAGATATTCAATGAATTAAACTAAACCAAATATTTGCACATACTTTTGACCATAAAGTATAAAGGTATTAGTTAATATTCATTCCATCAATATACAATGAATATGCCATGTAGATTAATTTTCTAAAGATAAAGATTCTTAGGACTCACAGATCCATATACAAAAAATGAAATATCTTTCAGAAAATCACTAATTAATCATTCTCCAATACATTGAGTGTACGAAGAAATATAATTCCAACTGGTTGAAATAAAATCCACATAGAAACTCTATTCCAAATTCTTCAAAACACAAAGATTTCAAAGCCAACAAAATTATTATCAACTTTCATTCAAAGATGCAAAGTTTCTTCAAAAATCATCATACAAATATCAAGCACATTGTTTGTCTAACTATCTAGAAATTGAACCTTGTGTTGATCTTATGATCAATCATATGTATTCTTTACATAACTCAAGATTAAACTTCGTGGATCAAAATTAAACTTGAGTTTCTGAAAACACGAGAAATTAACTGCTTCCAACTTTAACTATTAAAGAAAAAATCTCCCTAAAGATTTCTATCCTATATTTAAATGGAAATCATGCCAAGATGGTCATGGTAGGGTACTTTTTTTTTATTCAATTTCTTGAGTCTATTGTGCTGGCGAGAAATGAATCATTTTTCACTCCTTGTAAAGATTAATGAACTCCTGAATCACGTAGATGTTTAGGACATTGACATGGGTCATTCACTATCTCTAGACTTCTCGTTCTTGCTTAACCTCCTTGATTCTATCCACTCGCACCAACCAATTTCCTACAAGCACACATAAAACAGGGCTTCTATTTGCACAGATTTATTAAAATCCTCAACTACCAACGTTTTTTCTTCATTTACCTTCTCCACTTCTTTTAGCACCTATAGTGAAGAATCTTCATCTTTGTTCACATTACCATTTTCATCCATATACAACACATGATTGCACCTGAGTTCATCAAGCAGACACTTGGTGAGTTCACATAATTCTTTACCAAACTTAGCATACTTTGTTTTCCTATGTTTCAACACATAATTTTTCCATTCTATATTTTTATTGCAGACATACAGTGTGTTTTCATCAACAACCTTTGAAGGTTTTTCAGCCAGGAATTTTATGATCCCATACTTCTGAATCTCATTAATTTGAAGTACCACACTAACCCCTTTTAGTTTCTTCTCCTTCCCAAACTGGAAGATGTATAGCCAATTCCCTAGTAGCAGTGACCAAATCATTATACAGATCTTTGGATTCTGTGACATATTTCTTCCCTTGTCACAATATACCTTCTAACCAATCTTCAAATATACCTATAATCATTTGCCCCACTAAACTTGGTCTAGGAATCTTTGGCTTGCTGGTGACCTAGCATCAAATGAAAAGGATTCCTCAGAGAGAGGCTATGGATTTGGACTACGAATGGCATCAATATATTTAGTTATTACTCTGACCATCTGTTTGAGTTTCTTTTTATCTTTCTCATCTTTCCATGGCTGACTTAACATCTACTCTACCGAGACCTTGAAATGGTAAGTATTTGCATCTTTGTTAGATTTTCCAAGGTCCACCTTTTCCACTTTGTAATTTGCAATAGTAGGTTTGTGCACCTCTTCCCCAGTTAAAGGTCTAGCCACACCTGCAATCGAGGTCCCTTTTTTGTGGTCCACTAATATCATAAAAGTGGTCTTGATCTTATTTGTTTTTGTGGTTGCTCCCAAGAACTTGGTAACCATGTCATCAATGGGAAGAGAAATGGGAATAGTTTTCTTTTTCTTACTCACCGCAACCTTAGCCATTTGGGAGTGGAATCTGGGGCATTCATAATGAGAGAAGACCAAGTTGGTGTGGATTCAATCATAGCTGGTGTATTCACACAGCTAACCACATCTCCTAAGTCAATAGCAACACTAGTTTGATAATCTATAACCAGCTTAGAAAATTCCATCTCTTCATTATCCATCTTCTTCTTATTCTCTTCCCCTGGATCTTGATTAATAATTATTTCCTCAAGTTTTTGTCCCTTGCTTTTACGCTTTGACCTCGATCTGGTTACCCTAAGAGGAGAAGAAACCTTTGGAGGATCATCTAGTTTCTTACTAGGGGAGGGATTTTGACCTTTTATTTTTCCTTTACCTACATCACAGATTTGACTACTCTTGTCATAAAAGGTTACACGTGGTTTATGTTCCTTAGAACCTCTAGTAGACCTCCTCTTTTGAGGCTGAGCTTTGTTAGCCCTTTGCTCGCTGAGCCATTTTTATGTCCTTGTCATAGGAATCCTTTTGAGCTTGATATCATCATTTTCTAGCATTGTCCAGTCAATATTTGGAATTGGCAATAGCTTAACCTGTTCATATATTTGATCTAGCATGGAGCTTTCATCTTCTTTTATTCCCGCCACATTCATCTTCAAACCAAGGCTAACAATGTGTTGCAGGGTGAATCTGCTCCATAATTTCTTAATAATTTCTTCCTCTTCAAGGAAATTTTCATAGTAATCCTCCATATGAGGAGGAGGCAGGAAGTCCTCTTTCAGAACTAGATGTTCCTTGGCGAAACTTGGGTTATCAAAGTTTGCCCTTGCTTTGTAAAACTGAAAAATTAAACTGCAAGAGGTCCACTTCAAGGTTAAGAGCACCGAAAATAGATTTACATTCATAGGAACCTATTAAAACTAGAAATACTATTCTTGATTCCTTCTTTGGTGAATACATTTTTCTCACATGAGCTAGTTCACTAGTACATTTGAAGCCAAATTTTGACGGCCATTTGTCAAATTTGCAACGCCTAGTTGTCAAACTTTCGACATATGTATCCGTCTGAATTTTTGCGTTGCAAATTTTGACAGAAGTGGTTACCATTGGTCTACCGACATCTAATTCTGTCAAAAACTAGCACATGAATACCAGCTTTGTTATCAAATTTCTTACAACAGACCTATCAAAATGTCACAAAACCACCTGGGTTTCCTGTCGGAAATTACTGTCGAAACACCCACCAGAGATATAGCAAGCCTGTCGCAATTATCTGTCGCAAACCATTGCTTTTCAATAGTTTATCTATCGAAAGAGCAACGGAACTGCAGTGATTGTTTGACAGGTAAACCCGTTGGTGGTGTAGCATTCATGTCGCACTGATCTGTCAAAAATAATTTCTCTCTGATATTATATCTATCAAAATATCGACATTATGTATTAACGTTCTGATGGGATGTCCTGTCAGAGGTATAGCACCACTGTCGAAAGCGTTTCCATATGTGTCAAAAAAGTGACGGATATGCACATTAAAGCTAACAAAGTTCAAGAGATCATCGTAGTTGGTCTCTGTCTTTGGTCCATATTATTGTCAGTAATATGGACCGAAGAAAGAGACCAACTATGATGGTCTCTTGAGCTCTGTTATCTTTACTCATAGCCCATTATTCAGGTCCTAGGCCACCCGATGTAGATGGTGCTTCAAAAGAAGAAAATATGATATTAAATGTCAATTGTAATTGTAATTTTGGTTGTTTAATAACATTTTGATGCATCACTTCTAACAATGTTACTGAGATCTCTGCGTTAGAAACCAGTCTCAAATGGTGTGCATCAAATAGAATAAGCAACCTTATCATCGAGGGAGACTCGCAGATCATCATTAATGGAATTACGAAAGGGGCTTTCCAACCTTGGAGACTTGCAGATTGGATTCTAAAAATCTTGAATCACATGAAAACATTGGGGGAATATCATCTCCAACATGTTTTTCGAGAAGGTAACAGGGTGACGAACCTCTTGGCAAATTTGGGGATCGACAACAATGAGGATATGGGATTTGAGTACGGTGATCACATGCCGATGAAACTGCATGAGATAATTGCAGAAGACATAGGGATGATCATGAGAAAAGGCATAGGTTGATGCCCTGGACAATGATTATTCTGATCAATGGAAGTGGAATATCCCATGAGATATTTATCATACACTTCCAAGCACAGATTCAAAGTAAATTTCTTCTCAGGGACTACCGCAGTGATTAGATAGAGTTGAAGGCCACCATCACTCAAGATAAAAGTTGTATCATATATAGTACTGAAGGAGATCAATCAGAAATGTTGATGTTAGAGGGAAGGGATGTTTAATCAGCAAGCATGAGAGATATCTAAATTAACTCATGAACAAGTACCCTGCGGAAGTCAGTTCAACCTTATCACAATGTCTCATCAAAGAACTTGTATTGTGGTCTATTTATATTCCCCTATTTTTGTGTTTCTTCATAAGACTATGGTGAATCATCTGGGTATAAGTTGTCGTTGCAGCAAGGTGGAATCGTTGCATGAGACCCCGAAGGAGAAAATACAAAGAATTTTTAGCCGTGCAAATGAAAAGGAGCAAATGACAATGGTGGCGATGTTGGGAGGATACTTTTGGTCTGAAAATCATGTTCATGATGGTGTGTTGGTGGCAGAGTTATTCCAACCGATCATTCAAATTTTTGGGCATCCTCTGCATGTGCTCTTTCTGGCCTGTAGGCTTGTAGCGGAAGACATATATATAGAGGTGAGGACAATAATGGATAGCATCGACACCTAGTTAACAAGTAATGGTCTACTGGGTTATTTTGCGATGGAGGCAGAAGGCAAGAAGACTTTGATGAAAAAGGCATAGACAACCTTCAAAGTAGGTGTTAAGGAGTACGATACGGAGAAGTTTGGAGCCTTTCTTCAAGAAAATGGGAATCTCTTTCCAGAAGAGATAGGAGCTAGGCTGGTAGAGCTTGGTCAGGGAATAATGTATTTATTCCATTGATCACAGTTCCTATTCTGCTAATTTAAACTATGTTTTTTGAACTCTTATTTCGGCTAGGTATTTTACTCATTTAGCTAGACATTGCAAATGTTAAAATGTAGAATTTGAGTGGATTTGCAATGGTGAAGCCTTAGTATTTTTTTGTATAATGTTTTAGTTTCACTGCATTTTCACAGTCTTAGTAGGGATTGCAAACCTTATGCTTATATTAGTTTAAGTCGTATCTTTGGTGGCTTCTGAACTTTGCATTATATATATATATATATGAAACACTAATTAGAGAATCTAATTAAGCACAGTGATATGAATCCAATATCATACATTCTTGGATACAATAATGCTTTGTATCAAACAATGAATCATACATGATATGATCAACTATAGAATTAATGATTTTTGATCATATGACTAATTGTGCACAAAAACAAATTATGTTTCATGTAAACCCAATATTCCTCTCTCTGCATTATTGTCATCTTCAACATCATGTATATATAATATGTCAAACTGATAAACCAACTGTT
>MU224751.1:1030212-1044180 GCA_018584345.1 Thuja plicata
ACTCGCACTTTTTACCCACAAATTAATCTAAATCATTGACTTGTTGACGCGAACGCAGTTTAAGAAGAACATTTCCCACCAAAAAAATAACACAGACCAAACTGCATTTCCCATACCTGTTAACACAACAGACAGCCGAATAAACAACAAAACACGCATGCCACCAAACCCTTGCGCAAGAAAACGTGAATATCTGCGGCTCCAAAAATGGGGTTTTCATTCCAAAAACACGTTTTTGCCTGAACCCGACGGGAATACTAAATTTGTTTTATTTCACCACATAACCGTGGATTCCAAAGTGATTCCACCTCCTGAGGTGGAATTGCGAAATCCACGTTTTCAGTTAAATGGGGATTTTGAAATCCACATTCTCATTCTTACAGAGGGCATCCAAACAGGGAATTGCACCCCATAACCGGGTTATGCCGCCCATAACCCGGTTATGGGGTGCAACCAAACGGGCCCCTAATGACAATAAAGAGAATATTAAGATATCTAAAGGGAACTATAGACTATGGTTTATGGTATCCTAAATTAGAGAATGTACAACTTCATGTATATACAGATGCAGATTGGGCAGGTTGTATTGATGACAGGAAGAGTACTTTAGGAGGAGCAGTATTTATTGGAGATAGGCTGGTTTCTTGGATAAGTAAGAAGCAAAATTGTATTTCTCAGTGAATCGTAGAAGCTAAATATGTTGCAGCAGCATTGAATTGCTCAATAATGGTTTGGATCAAGTAGATGGTTAAATATTTTGGTATTCAGGTTGACTATCCTATTGTTGTTCACTATGATAACACTAGCACTATCAACATGTCCAAGAACCCTGTGATGCACGCAAAGACAAAACACATTGAGATCAAATACCATTTTCTTAGAGAAAAAGTCGCAGACAAAGAAGTAAAATTGGACTATGTGAGCACAAAAGAATAGTTGGTAGATATTTTCACAAAGCCTTTATCCCAAGATACTTTTGAGTATCTCGGGGAGAAGTTGAGAGTAATTCCCTTTCCTGAGTCTGATTAGATAAAGTAGCAAGTACATCAGTCCATGGTGACTGATGAATGGTTGACTACTCTATTTTTGGAGTAGTACCTGTGCCTAATTATTTATGGCACCCTTTTCCATTGATGTCAAAGGGGGAGTATGTAATAAGGGGGAGCATATACTCCAGGGGAGTATATAATCATGTAACTTAAAAACACAGACAGAGGAGCTGTAGTAGTGTAGAGGAATCTTTGATGAGGATATTGAGAATATTGTAAAAAGAAAGAGGACACCATGTGCTGAAGATGTTTTTAATATCATATGTTTATTGTTGGAGATTGTTGGAGATTTACTTCTGGCAGCTAGTTGATTGTATGTTTATCATTGATGACTACATATAATATACAACAATGTTTTGTATGTACTTATCAGAATGATGCTATTAAACCTTGCGCGATTATATTCATATTTTAGACATGCTTTGGATGCTTTGTTCATACACGCAGACTCAGATATGAAGTTTTAGTTGAGTTGTGTAATTTTGTTAGTGGCAGTTACAGTTTCTAGAGTTTATCTGTACAAAGCCGACGTATTAGCATTGGTTCTTGAGTTTTTCCTATCTTCAGGATATGTGTGTTTATATTCATGATTAGTTGCAAGTTAACCATATTTGGTTAAGAGTTCTTGTCATGTTTCATCTGGATCGTGTTGTTTGAGATAATTTGGTGGAGCCAACTCAGTGAAGCGTCACGTCTGTTCAGTTCATGTTGCATGATCTTAATCTTGATTGCGTGCTTAGTTAAGCCAAGAAGGAAGTTGGTGAAGTGTTTCCCATAGCTGTCATGACCTTATACTTTGAGGAAGATACTTATAGTAGTTCATTTGTGAACGCTAAGTGTGAATGATAATAAAAGAGATAGAAAAGGTACAGAGCAGAATATCAGTTAAGTTTCATTCATCAAGGATCTATGTGAAGAAGCAGTGGAATATTAAATTACATTGGAACTGATCAAGACAACAGGTCTACTCTATAGTTCATCATCAGATATAGTGCATATCTATTCTACAGAAGGTTGTAGCCTTCACCATTGAAGCAGTGAGCTTTTGGACAGTGAGTCCTCACCCTTAACATGGTTATTTGTAAAAGACTCCTAACAGGGTCAGGCCCTTAACCAGGTCACTATACTTATTGCATTGTAAAGAATAACTCCTAACAGGGTTACAAGATCTTCTAACAGGGATTATTATAAACAAGTATAGTTCATTGTGGGTGCTAATTCCCACAGAAGTTTTTACCATTTGGTTTCCCCGTAACCAAATTGTGGTGTTGTCTATTGTGTTATCTGAATGTACATTTACTTTATGGTATTCTAGAATTAATAAGAGAAAAGAATTAAATTAGTTGATAACTGATTCACCCCCCCCCTCTCAGTTATCCTTTGGGACTATTCTAACATGTGTTTCATCATCTAAAAAATAACACAAGTCAACATTGAGATCCTATATAAGGAACAACCTAATTATTGACCTTTACTTTGTTTCGAGAATAGTTTTATATTCTATACTAAACAGGGCCAACCACATGAAGGTGGAAGCTCATTTGGCCCCACCCCCCCTAACATCACTCTAAATTCCCCATTAACATGTAACATTCATTCATTATTTCATCCATTAATAAAATGTAACATTCATTAATTATCACACGATAACATTCATTAACACATTATAAAATTTATGAACATTCAATAACACATAATTAAATTTATTAGCATATAAAAATTAGTCATTATCAATTAAGGTGAATAGATGACAATCATTTCTTTTTTTCTTTTGATTTCTCTTTTTTAAGAAGTAATCGCTAAGAGGAGCAGCGATATCAGCATGATCATCTCCCCTCTCATTAGATCTCAATGCACGCCTAGTTCTCTATTGATGCAAAGGGGGGTCATCTGCAATAACATATAAAAGGGTTAAATTAAAAACATTTTAAAGTATTTTAGTACTTTAAAGGCCATAATCGTATAGCTCTTTACCTGATCTAGTCACTGTTAGAGTAATAGTCTATCGGGTTATTAATTAAATCATTATGATCTAATTACTAACTCACCTATTCACTCTAGTTTGCTTTAGCTAACCTTAGGGTTTCCCTTTTAGGGTTTCATGAATCCTTTTATAAGGAGTCACCTCTTAGTTTTCATTATTGAGATTGTATTGTATTCATTATTGTTGATAATATAGAAGCTCTTTTTCTGTCAACATGAATATCTCGTCTTTAGATTTTTGGCCGCCATAGCTCTTTTTCTCTTCTGTCTTGCTTCTATTCTGTGATAGGTTTGCATGCAGGTGATCTTGGGAGATTATCTTTCAGCCTAATCTTAACATGGTATCAGAGCCATCCTGCAGCTGGCTGTTCTCTTTTGTTTGAAGCAAGCTCATCGCAGCACAGAGGATTTCAGAAGCTTTTTCAGTATTTTCTATTGGATCTGGGGGGTCTTTGTGTTTTGAGGCACTTTGGACCAAAATCGACCTCATGGTTGCGTCCAGAAGGCCCAAAAACCCCAGAATCCATATAAGGCACATCTGATTTGGACACCGGAGCCTCGGGGAGAAAAAATTTGGCCTTTTAAGGCCGTACGGGCTCATTTTTTGAGAATTTTTTTTTAAAAAAATCTTTTTTTAATAAAAATTGGCACTTTTTCAGGCGCGCCGCCTGCGCGCCACTTCGGGCCCCCGCGCCGCTCCTGCGGCCACCGCGCCACCCCTGCGACCGCCGCCGCCTCTTGGGCCCCGGCCTCCTCTGTGCCCCCACGCCACTCCGCTCCCCGACCTCCCCTGCCGCCCCTGCGGCCCACTCATCTCCGCCACCCCTGTGGCCACTCCCACTGCCTGGCGCCCTGCACAGACCCCACCGCTTAGTCACCGCTCCCCCAGCGGTGGCGCGTTTTGCACTAGCCCCCGTGGGCTCATCTGCTTTTGCGGCCGGTCACATGGGTGACCAGGGGCTGCGGCCCAGCCCCCTGCGCGCGCCAGGCGCCCGAGGGCCCACTTTTTTTAGCCCCAGGGGCTTATTTTTTGCCTTTTGGGGCCTTTCTGACCCTCCTGGACTGTTTTCACTCTATCTTGAGCATCCGGGAGTCTTTTTCTAACTTCCATATACCGTCGGAAAGCTCTTTTTGAGAAATTTCCGATGATAGAGGTTAGGGTTTTGGGTTCTGCCATTTTGATAGTGTTTTTTTCTATCAAAGTTTGATGTCTATTTTTGCCTTCCAGGAGTCATATCTAGCTCATCTGGACTCCGGTTTTGGCAAACCAGATATCGTCGAAAAGCTAGTTTAGTGCACTATTTAGTTGCAGAGGTATTTTTTCTAGATTCTACTCTAGGTTTTCTCTCCTCTAAGTTTGGCAGTTTATGCACTCTGGTGGATTGCTTGGTTCTACAGGTCCTGGGATCTCTTCTTTTGATTTTCTAGCTCACTCTTCTTTCTGACTTCTGAGCTTTTTGTATCTTTTTTGTTGTATCTTTGTTCTGTAAATGCACTAAGATAAAGTGCCTACTTCTACATTTCTGAGATCTTGTACACCTTGTGTGTTTTTGTACTCGCACTCAGTTATAAAGTGCCATGGGGGGTTATGATGATTATGTCATTTTAGGCGCATCCACCTTTGTCAAGGGAGCATACCTTCCATGACATTAGCCCATGCTGTGTGTCGGTGACACCACCCTTTATCCTGTGTTTGTACTTTTGTTGCACTATTGGTGTTCCTGGTTCTTTCTTCTGCAGATGTTTCTAGCATTGCATTTCAGTGTTCCTGTCACCTCTCCCTGTTCAGCATTATGGGGGGGTTCACCTTTTGGTTCTATTGCTTCCTAGTTTGATTGATCAGCTCTTCAGACATTGTCTTCTCTACCTGGTCATGCACTTCAGCGGGGGTTCCAGCAGTCTCTTCTGACAGAGTTTTTCAGCTACATGCTTCGGTGATGCTTCTTGCTCATTCTTGTTCCTCTCTTTGGGAATTTCCCTAGATTGAAGGCTTAGTTTCCTTCATCTAGTTTTCTTTCTTGTTTTGGGTACCTGATCTGGAATTGTTGCTGGGACCCATCTTTCCTACTTTCTGTTGTAATTTCCTAGGTTTTGCTTCTCCCTAAGCTTATCTTAAGGGGGGGTGTTAGAGTAATAGTCTATCGGGTTATTAATTAAATCATTATGATCTAATTACTAACTCACCTATTCACTCTAGTTTTCTTTAGCTAACCTTAGGGTTTCCCTTTTAGGGTTTCGTGAATCCTTTTATAAGGATTCACCTTTTAGTTTTCATTATTGAGATTGTATTGTATTCATTATTGTTGATAATATAGAAGCTCTTTTTCTATCAACATGAATATCTCGTCTCTAGCTTTTTGGCCGCCATAGCTCTTTTTCTCTTCTATCTTTCTTTTATTCTGTGACAGGTTTGCATGCAGGTGATCTTGGGAGATTAGCTTTTAGCCTAATCTTAACAGTCACATCATCAACATCGAGATCAGTTTGTCCGGACTCGGCCTCAACCTCAATTTGCTCATTAACAACAGTCTCTACACTCTCTACAGCTACAATACAAATTGTTACATTAATCCAAACACCAATTGAATAACAAATGTATACCTCCATCACTTTGATGCACATCCTCATTGTCATCCTCACGCACAGGTTGTGTATGGATAGAATCGGAAGGTTGCATTTCAATTTCATACGCATTCATGTTATCATTATTTTCTTACTTAAAACAAATTTACTCACTTTATGTTGGAACTTAACATCAAATAAACTAATTGGTAAATAATTTAATTTTAAATATCATCTATTTAGCTTACTTACTGCGATGGATCCATCAGTAGAACCTTGTGCACTTCTTATTCTTTCTGCCACAGCTTTATAGCCTTGTTGGAAGCCAATTCCCTTGTCCTCTTCTGTCAGACTTATATTGAACTCCGCACCCTACACTTTTGCTTGGTATCGTCAAATTTTATTTCATTGTTTAATCAAAACAAAAAAGATTACAAATTATAAATAAATATTATAAAGATCAAATTATTATTTTCAGTGTTAAAAGTCATCTACGGATTGTATTTTTCCTCATTTAATTCTGACAATATTAGCACTTACAACTCGTGCAGCAAGTTTGGAATAACCGCCAGAGCCTAGCTTGTGTTGCCCGTGCTTTTGTAGTCTTGCCTTTATTTCCTTTGATGTGTCAGGAAATCTATGAAGAGATTGAAATATGTTAGTTCATATAAATATGAAGATTATTTAGTACACAATTAAATTCTTAACAGTATCACATACCTTCTTCTGTTGTCTAGTGGTGTATTTCCTTTTTTTTATTTCATTTTTCTCGTTCGCATCCATAATAAGTTTTTGCCTCTCAAAATCAGGAATGCAAGGGGGGCACTGGTACTTCGAGATTTTAGACAATGTACACCTATACTGGTCCCTAATATACCTCAAACATATCCTAGCTTTCTGAAGGAGCTTACCCTTCTCAAATGCAGGAGGTCCAAATAAGTTTGTCATACTCTCTACGAGAGCATCCTTTAACTTCATATCTTGGTTTTTCCACCTTTTAAGAAAAAAAAAAAGTGTTAGATTCAAAAATAAAGTGAAATTACCTTTCATATAGTTTAAGAAATGGATGTAATGATAACTATCCTAGCAATGATATGAAATCAAAATAGTGGATTGGGGTTTTAGTTTGGATATGATGTTCCACCCTGTATAGATGGTGGGCCTGAATATCTGCAAACACTCGTCACTAAGTTTATCATAAAAATCATCATTCCCTACAAAATAATTATGGGATCATTAGTCGAAGGATATAATAGTATAAAATAAGAATACAATAAATGTAAGCTTCTCATATTGAGTGCAAGGTGTAATTAACATACGATATTATAGTAAAAGAAAGGTCCAATCTTTAAAGTACCTGGAAGTTTTGTTATTTTCAAGGGAACTCCTTCTTTTCTCACAAGCAATATGTAATCCTTCACCGTTCCTGTACTAGGAATACGAGTACATCCAGGAAATTCACCATCAAGTGATGCATCTCCTATTGCATAAATTGGATCCATTATGAAATGCCCCTAAGAAAGAATACTTCAAGGGAAATAAACATATATATAATGATAGAGAAAATAAAATCTATGTACAAGTAGGTGGTGCCATGGCATCTGTGGCCATGCTACACGTTTCCAACATTGTAGGACATTGTACATCTGAGCCTGCCATTGTATGAGGCAGCGATAGTAAATGATCATTGACACGTGTTGAAGAATAAGATTGTTAGAGCAGAATAAAAGCAATGATTAGCATGGACGATATTGTTAGAGAGTAAAAAAAAATATTCCAACATGCGATCTACCTAAAGCAATTGCAGTACCCTCATCATGGTCGTGAGGATCAAAATTATGCAAAAAAGATGTAAAAGCAACACATCCGCTTATTTTTTAATGACATAAAAGAATAGTATAACATAAAAACTATTATTGAACTTTTGTTCTAATTAAAAATTACATTAATACTTACTCTATAATTTTGAGATAGGTGCATCAATTCAGTTGCCCTCTTTTGTGACTCAGGAGTCGGAGGGAATATAGATGCCAATTGAGCC
Source organism: Thuja plicata (assembly GCA_018584345.1). Taxonomy (NCBI): domain Eukaryota; kingdom Viridiplantae; phylum Streptophyta; class Pinopsida; order Cupressales; family Cupressaceae; genus Thuja; species Thuja plicata. Next base: position 1,037,848 of record MU224751.1, read on the forward strand.
ACTCTTTTTCCAACTTTTTGGAAGCATTTTTTAGTTGCAGAGGTCGGGTCATCACAAATACTTAAATAAACATCTAGGTCCTCGTCAAAGGACTCCTCCTGAGGGACTGCGGGTTCCTTTCCCTTTCTCTGCTGACCACCTATCTGTGACAACAATATTAGTAACACTATTAGAATTAATTTGAAATAGTGATGAAAAGAATATAATAAAAAATACTATTTAACATTTTGATTCTATCTGAGGTGTAGTACAATAACAAAGAGGTTTTCCTGCTGGGAAGAAGTGCATGCAGGATCATCATTGTCCCCTCTACATGGTTGCTCCATATTGTGGCCCTGTGTTATTATTTAAAGTTAACCAATAATTAGAAAGGAATAGATTAATAAATTTCATTAGAAGATGATGATGGAGATGAGGTGGATGGTGAGGAGACTATTTAAATGTTGCTTGAAAAAAAAACTCAATTATTTAATGGTACATAGTATGTACCTACACCCCATGATAGTGACATTGTTTGTATCTATGTGATTCAAATTGTAATCAATAAGAAGCTCTTCCCCTGCACTTATTGATTTTATCGCACATACAAATACATGATTTCCCTTGCGCGCCTCAACTATGCAATTGGGTTGCTTAATAGTTGATAGTGGTCACGTGCTATTTATAAAATCTACAATATTCCCTGATGCTTTTGGCCTTCTGTCAATGTATATAGCCACTCTTTTACTTTGGTCATTGTCTTTTTGTTGAATATAATTTGCCAAGAGTGCATACCTACACACTTTTTTATATTGAATAATTCGCATACAAATTTTGTAATCGTAACAAGGTCCAACATACTCCATCAATTTGACAACTTTGTTGTAAGAGACCTTTATGTCATCCATGGAAAATAGGCCCAAAGCATGTATTGACGATGGTGCAATGCGATATATATTGCCTTCAACACTGAAATCAGTGTTTATTCAAGGAATTTCCTTGGGGACCCATTGTTTCTGTAGATATTGGTACCTAGAGGGCATCTCGATGTCAACTTTTCTTCCATCATCATAAGAACATGACCCCCCTTGAGCAAGGAAAAATTTCATGCGTTTATTGAATTTCATTCTAGTCTTTTGACCTCTAGTTGATCTTCAGGTAATTCAGACATACTACATGACTCACTTTCTTCTTCTATTCCTATATTTCCTTCGCTCAAGGAAGACACGTCTGACGAATACCTATTTGTTGCTACCTGCACTCCATCAAATGAGAGAGATAGCAAGTAATGCGAGATATTTTGCAAATTGTGAAATACATTAATCTCTACAGGGTGTATTGACTTATACCTGTCGATCCATGAGACTGTGTGGGATGCTCGTGAAAGGGGTTTGGGTACCTACTTATGTAATTCAATTATCTTATGTTAGCTAAAAAATTCATGATACATATACTCAAAAACACATAGTAAGTACATTAAAAACCATAAGCATCCCATATGAATTAAAAACATTAAAAGGTACATCACAAATTAATTAGATTAAGCATTGATTGCATAACTGCACATTTCAATCAAGAAATCAATATTAAATAGATTAAGCAGTGATCACATAACTATACATTTCATTCATGTTATTCATCTTCTTCTTCATCCAACTCCTCACCATGATCATCATTGTCATAGACATCATCACCACCACTATCATTGTCGTCGTCATCGTCTTCATCATCATCATCATCATCATCATCATCATCATCATCAGTAGCATCATTGTCGTCATCATCTTCTTCTTCTTCAAGAAAAGTTGCATCGGGAACATCATCGACAAACTGTTGTTCGTGATCATCATCTACATCATCTTCTATTTGTTTGCAATCTTCTTCTTCCATCGCATTATACCTCATCGGCCTTCCTCTTGGATCATGTATAACAACAAACAACCAACCCAATTTATGTGGAACCTTTGAGGAAAATACCTACTCACATTGGCGTGGAAGAACATAGAGCTCATCCCCAACTGGCTCAAACCACCTTGTATGAATCATTGGAAATCCATTGTCATGTTCAATAACAGTTCTATCAGGATCATTTTTATTAAGTCGTAGCCTATACCATCTAATGATGAAGAGAAATAATCTGAAGGAATTAAAGTCACACTCAAGTATATCATCCAAAATTCCATAGTATCAATTTTTAGACTCTTGAGGATGTAAGTCGTTTCTAGATGAAATATGAGTCACCTGAAAGACTGCACTTATCCCAGAATCATAATTTTTCTTTGTGTCATCCAACTTTTTGATGTGAAATTTATGACCATTGCAAAACATAGCCTTGTGGTGTTTGACCTACAAAAATATGTCAAACATGTATAAATTATTGCATCAGTTGTTCATAAACGTACGAGTGATTAACAAATTTATACGTACCTAGAAATCTCTTAAACCATGTGTTAAATCTATTTCCCTTTGCGTAACATTTGGATCTCCGTTACGATGAGCTTCATTAACCAATGAAGACAACTTCTCATGTTAATGTGTGACCTAAATGATGACATCGTTCAATCCATACCGTCCTCCAATCTTGATTGTTTGCAATATACAAATGTATTGCATCCCACTCTCAAGTAGTTGTACAAAAAATAAATAGACGACTTACAACCAATTAATTTTTAAAATTAAGAATTAATTAATAGCTACAATAACATCTTATAATTTATTACCTCTCACTTTCCTCATTCTACCTTTCCCCACCAAGTACTCCCCTTCAAATTTTTTAATGGTGTCGAGATCCCAAATGCGATCTATATGGATCTTTGTTGCAAGCTTAGGAAGATATTCAGTAACGTACACCATATTCTAGTATACCATATATCCCTCCACCATAGAACCCTCAGGGTGTGTTCTTTTCTGAACCAAAGCCTTAAAAAATTTTAGGTGCCTCTCAACCATCCACATTGACTGAGTGTGTACAGGTCCACACAATTCAATCTCCTCAACTTGGTGTATGAGGTAGTGTTCTTGTGTATTGAAAAAGGTTGAAGGTAGACACTTTTTCATTTCACACATTAGATGAGGAATTCTTCTCTTCCAATATTTTATATCTTCTTTATGGATTTCTTTAGATGACAACCACCTACAAGACATTCAAGACACAAAAATATATAAACATGAGACTTTACAATATATACAACAAATTGAACATATATCATTGCTTACCTCATATATTTTCCAAGATCATATATCACTTGTTTGATGTTATTGTTGAAGTTATCTGGGAGAGAAAGGGGTAGCACGTATTGCAACAATTATAAAAATAATCATGTCATTCTTTTTTCACATAGTACAATGAGAAGTACATGCAATTTTTAAATATATTGTAAATACAAAAGAACATGACTTACCTTGATAAAGGTATGCCAATCATGAGTTTTCAACCCTAGCCCAAATTCACTTTTGTTTGATATGGTACTTCTTATGTTCGCAACAAATCCTGTGGGAAATCAAATTTTCATATGACTTCTTTTATGACATCACTTTTTTGCTCTGTTAATAACCAAGGAAGGGCACTTATATTAATCTGTTCTCCATTTCTATTTGATCAAATGAATTTTTTCATTACATGATTGGATTCATGAATGTCACTACAAATTTTGACATTTTTTTCTTTATCACGCCTTCCATCCAATATCTTTTACAATGTCTCTGTTACATTCTTTCCAATATGCATAGTATCAAACAAATGCACAATTTGCAGCTACTCATAGTAGGGCAACCTACTAAATTGTCTGGGATAACTTTTTAGTCCCTTTGGAAGGTGCTTAGTAGTATTTCCTTGACGACATTCACGATCATCAATTACATAATCGGCAAATAAAATACAATATAAATATATAAATTCCAAACATAAACCATTAGGTAGAATGGTAGTACCTTGATGATTAATTCTATTATATTCCAACTTCCATAGGCGAGGTGTCATTCTTTGTGGCTTAGATGTAGTCTCTTCTTTCCCATTGAAAAGATGTTTTTCTGTAATTCGATAGTTATGATTTTTGTGGAGAAAGTGTCTATGCTCATCAAACACCTGCTTTCCTAAAGTTTTTGAATGACGAGATTTCATCTTTGGACCAAAAAATGGACATGCAAATTTTCCCTTTGTTTGAAGACCTAGAAGATAATGCTACAATTGGATTAAATATGTTAATTTTTATATTTAGAATTATCATGTGCAACTTGAATTCACCATAACATACCAGAAAAATGTGTTAGCCATGGGGCATCATGTATTGTCCGTGCAAGCATTGCATAGAATTGAAATTGTCTGTGTTCTATTGGTCTAGAGATGTCATACATAGTGACACCATTCCATAACTCCACCAACTCATCGATAAGAGGCTCAATATATACATTCATATCTTTAACTTGGTATTTACCTACTTGAATAAACAACAACATTACATAATTATTGTGACTATTTTACTGCAAGATTTATAATTACATGCAGATAAATATTAAATGATCAAATACCTAGAACAATCATTGCCAACATAATGTGCTCCCTCTTTATTGACATCCATGGAGGGATGTTATTGTTGATGACAAAAATAGGCCAAACAGAGAAAATAGATCTTGGCTCTCCAAATGGATTGACACCGTCCACTGCCAATGAAAGCTTGAGATTTCAAGGTTCTTCGATAAAGTGCGGCCACTTTTCCTCTATGTCCTTAAATGCAGAACCATCCATAGACATTCAAATAATGTCATCTTGACTCTTATTGCGTGCATGGTAATCGATAAATTGTGCCAAGCTACTACACTTGAAAAATCTTTGCAAATGTGGTATAATGCGGATGTAACGAAGAACCTTGTGAGGCACCTTTTTTGTTATTTGATATGTTCGATATCTACTTGTATGACATTCAGGGAATTCTATTTCAAATTCATGTTCTTTATGATAAATAATATGATCATTGAGACAAGCATCTATTGCTTGATACTCTATTCCAATATCTTTCATAGTGGCACATAATTCTCGGTATGAGCGAGGGAGAATATTAGATGGTGGTAACAAAAATTCACCTATCAATCTATAGAAAAAATTATAAGTTTTTAATATTAACAATATTTATGGTACATGTTTCACCCTTTAATTACTATAATGACATATATGACATACCTTAACATACGTGACATTGTTATGTTGGATAAACCATTCATAACCTTCAAGTTCAACAACAACAATACAACAGAGAGAAGAGTTGTTTGGGAGCCTTTGTAAAGGGTCATGGCTGCCTTCTCAAGTAGATTTATATCATGAATGACATCAACATCATCCTGATCATCATCATTAGTTGCGCCAGTACCAAATATTTCATGGATCAATGTATTAGTACCATCATCTTCAAATGTGTTATCTGGTGCATGATCATCATCTTCCATGGGATCATAATCTTCAGCTTCAATATTTTCACCTCCATGATCCTCCACTTCCAAATCCATATTCTCCATATTCGCACCTCCATGGTCCATATCACGTACTCCCCTGGGGAGGTCGACCTATATAAAAATGATGAAAACAAATAAAACATGATAATGATCTCATCATCAAGTGTATTTCATATATATATTAATTGTTAAATAAATATAATGAAAAACTTACCAATTGATGATAATCAAACCCCCCTTCAATGTGACAATTATCCCTACAATGTCTCTTAGTTGTTTTGATTAGCAATCTTCTAGTGTTTAAGCCCTTACAAATATTGCAGGGATAATAACATTTTCCATCGCCTTTTCTTTTCAAGTTAGACCATAATCTATTGATTGTATCCCCATTACCTTCTTCACTTAGATTGTCTGACATGATCCTTCTTCCCTTAGATTATCTACTAGCACTTGCAACAGAAAGGGATGCAAGGGTTATGCTGATAGAAAATTACGTGTAAGTTAACATACTAGAAGGTAGCTTCTATGTATATGATATTGTAATACAAGCTTAAAATGCATACAAAATCAGGAGGGTGATGACAATCATCTAAGAAATTAGACAGTATTGTATGTTTCTCAATGCATGATGTTGATGTTTAAGTATAGGTTGAAACTTCTTACTATAAAGAAAATAGTCCATTTTAAATGCACTAGATCGGTTGGCTTGTCATTATGTGTGATCATCAAGATTAATAATTATGTAGATGGGTCATGGACATCAATAATATTAATTGCTTGTGTTTGTTCCACCTATTAGAAGAAAAAATTGTACATAAACTCTAATTAAAAAGGCATGGGGTCTAACCATACACAAATCATAAACAATGAAATAAGAAAGAGCCATAATACATATTGGTGATATAAAGA
>MU224751.1:1052658-1068727 GCA_018584345.1 Thuja plicata
TAAACTTGCTAATACCTTTATCCAACAATTTCAAAATAACATTGGTCCACAAGTTTCCTTAACTGATTTAATGCATTGTAAACAAAACATTAAGGAAAAGTTGACTGATTTCATTGGTAGATTTAAGGATTTGTATGCTCAAATTTCTTATCATGTTCCTAATATTGATATTCAACACATGTTTATTTCAAATTTACAAAAGGATATTAGAGATAAGATTCTGCTTACTGAATTTACCTCTTTTCAACAAATTTGTGCAACACTTCACCATTATCAATTACAAGTGATTCAATTTGAGAGCAACACTCCAATGGCTCTTATTCCAGTTGATAAGAGAGATACTGCTCCTAATCCTAATAAGTTTAAGAAACCTAACAACTATGTCAAGATTAATAAACAGACAAATGCGGTTGCTGATCGAGTTGTTGTTACATCCAATAATGTCACTTTTGCATCCATTGCTTTCTGTACGAATCGTACGTTTACTCCTCTCTCTGAAACTTTGCATTCTATAATTAGTAGGTTGTTAAGCACTAATATGATTACCTTGCTTCCTATTCAACCTCTTCTCCCTACCATGATAGCATCCAAATCCTTTGAATCTAAATATTTTTATCAATACCATCTCCAGAATGGCCATGATACTGAAAAATGTTATTCTCTAAAGCATAAAATTCAAGATTTAATTGATTCTAAGGCTTTTTCTATTGATAATTTTGATGGTAGTGGAAATAAATATGTTTCTCCTCCTAATCAAAACCTTCAAATCTATATGAATCCTTTATCTACACATGATACTAATACCATAGCTCAACCATCTTCTGTGGATATTGTTTATGATTCAAATATGGATGATCTTAATCACATTGTTAATCATGTGGAGTGTGTTGTTTCATCTCAACCTACTCTTCAAGATCCTTCACCTCTACTTCAACTTCTAGTTCCACCTAAACCTCAAAAACAAACTAAGGATAAGTGACGTAGGGAACTTTTAACCACCTTTAATGATTCTGAAATGATTAAAGCTCCTCATGGTCCCCTTTATATCTATGCTAGGATTGCTAAGATACCTACTCGTGGTTGTCTTGTTGATCCCGCATCTTTAATAAATGTCATTACTGAGAAAAATCTTTTTATGAAAAACTTACAATGTGATTGCTATGATCCATCTGATGCATGGATCCAAACTTGTAATGGTTTTCTTTATCTTGCACTTGGTTCTATCAACTTACCTGTTGAAATTTGTGGTAAAGTTGTAGATACTACCTTCATTTTTATTCCTACTTCTAATCAATTTTAAATCAAATTTGGTTTACCATGGATAACTGCTATGCATGCTATCTCTTCTCCTAGTCATAAATGTCTTAAGTTCATTCATAATGGAGAATTCAAAACAATTAATCATAGTTTGTATCAACCTTCGAGGCCTAGAGATTGTGCTACTCTTGATTTATTTTGGCCTTCATTACCTAACTCATGTCCTCCTCGCCCTGATCATCTCTTTCATTCATACCAAGCTTACAAACATCACAAAATTGCTGAGTTAAGCATGCCTAGGATAGATCTCAACTGTGGTCTTTTGCCTACTCCTTACATACCTCCTTTAGCCATTAGTTCTAATTCTAATAATCAAACTTATACTATTTCATTACAACCCATTGAAAATCCTCCTATAGAACCTGTGAAGGAATCTGTGGTCATTCCTCCTATTTCTCAAAATATGGTAATCAAAGAAAAACACAATAAATCTGCTAATGAACGTCGTAAGAAGCATAGAGCTAATGCTAGGTCTCATGCTTCTCTTCTTTGAAACTCTTTACCTACTTTTGACCAACCTATGTCTGATGTGTCAAAAGAAGTCAATATTTATAATGATCTTAAGATGAATGAGTATGATGATTTTATTCGCATCTTAGATCGCATTTCAATTAATCTTTATGAAGAGGATACTTTAGATGATCCTATTGATCTTAGTGATGAATATGAGACCATTGATCTTGACACTGACTTACCTCATATGCCTTCAACTCAATTAATAATTAAATCTAGTATCGAGAAACATGATTCTCAAGAGGATCCTTGTTTGGAACTAGTTGTCATTCCTAATGTATTGGATATAGTCCCTCTTGTGAGTTTCCCACCTTCCCTAATTGATATAAACCAAGATAGGGAGAGTAGGCGATGAACCTGATTGGCCTATCCTTCATGGTAGCCCTTTTGTGTTTGCATGTTGTACTGTGCTTCTCTCATAATGTGTTCGCTAAATTTTTGTTAGATTCTTTTATATGACCCTTGTTACTTTGTTGGTGCAAGGTGATAAAAGATTCAAACCTATTTTACAATTCCTCTATATGTATCTTTATTCTTCTATATGTTGTTCTTATGTTATGTTGTACTTGTGCTATTGTTCGTAAATGTTTACCTTGTATAGTCTTCTTGGATCTCCGACATGGTAGCACTGATTCTTTTTGGTCTCCAGGTTGTGGTTCAAAAAAAATTTCTTCGTAACTCTTAAGTTTTCTTTCCTCCATTGTGATTGTAGTTCTACTTTCATTGGGGAATGATGTCAATTCATTTGCAATAATATCATATCTATATATGCACATATTATCTTATGATCATACTGACCCCACAGTAGGTAGATCCCTTTTGTGTTCTTTTGTATGTTTATGTTTATTTCCCTTGATTTGTCTTCATTTGGGGGCATCTCATAGTGGAAATGTAATCCGTAGAGTTGTTTATGTTTTTGTTAAAACCATTGCTCCTGTTAAAGTGTTAGCAATGACTTTAACATGTGGGCATATGCTCTACTCACTTTTTGCATACACACACATGTTCAAAATATTTTGAAACACTTAAAATTTTTTCCCTTTATGGATTAAAAACTAATCCTTAAAGCATGGACATTTTACTTTTTAGGATCTCTTGATCCCTCCAGTTTAAATTTACACGGATCTCTTAATCCCTCCATTTTTTCAAATTTTTGATCCTTTAAGGTCGGAAGGTGTCCTTAAGAATGGATCTCTCTGATGGGTTGACTAGTGAGTAGCTACATTCACTAGGCGGTTCAACTCCATCTTTCCAGTTACGTTGTTTACTTGTGTGGTTCACAAGGGGACATAAGTTCTCATTGGGAAAAATAATCACACCCTCTCTCTCTCTTTTTCCTTAACTAGTGATGTCTCTCTTATTGTGATCTTAGGGTTGATAAAGACTTAAGTCCCTTGTGGGATTGGGGATCTCTTTGTCCCTTTTTTATTTCAATAAGGTTGTCTGTTCTTTATGATCTCCTTTACGAAGAGTTTGTGTTGAGTCCATACTCTTGCTAAAGTGGGGGCTAAATGTATAGTCAAAAAATGGAAGCACTTCCATGGTAGACTAGTTTAGCCTTCTAAGTAGGTGGTTTGGGTTCATGTCAAGTGCCTTGAATGGGTTCTTGATTTAGACTTGGCTTTCCCCCTATTATGCGCCATTTTCCACCTTTCTCTAGCCAGTTTTTGGCATTCTAGATTGCAGATTTGAGATCTTTGACCTCAGGGTCAAGGTTGACCTTTTAGGTCTATTTTTACCTTGACCCTAACCTAGGTCAAGTTCAACCTCACCCCTGAACCTAGGTCAAGTTCAACCTCGACCTTGACCAAGGTTCCAAATTTTAGGATCTCACAGTTTCTGGATGTCAGTCTTTGAAAAAGTTAATTCCCGCTTCCGGGTCGGCTGTTTCAAGTTCCTAAGTGATGATTCCTAAATTATATTTAATATAGGTCCTCTCCTAGGGGTAAAGGCTTGAATGGGAATTTAATTCTCCTATGTCAGCCTCCTTAGAAGATTGTGCTCTAATTTCATATAAAAGGGAGTCTTTCTCCTCTCATTTTCTCTAAGTCCTCTATCCAAGCCTAAGCATCATTGAGAAATTGAAAAGAATTATCAAGCGAAGTTCAAGAAAAATAAGGAGAAAGATTTGAAGCAAGAATCTATCCATCATCAAGCATTCAAGAATTCATCAAAGAGATCCATGGGAGGTCATTGAAGGATTCAAGCTACATAGTGCCCTTTTTGGTGATCTCTCCATCAGCCTTCTTCCAAACCTCTTCATATTCAAGAACCCATTCAAGATTTGGTGTTGGAGATCTACAAGAAATTGATTGAAGACATCCTACATTCTAAATTATAGATCCATTGGTGCATGCCTACTTGTGGATTCAAGGATTTAAATCCTCCATAAGGACTTTTACATGAGCAAGGTGAATTGTTTCATTTACTTTGTTTACTTCTGCAATTTCAATTATATATTTGAGGTTAATTCCAAAACTAGGGTTTAACCAAGGCAAACCCCTCCCCCCCAATAAAAAAATCTCTTTTTCTTGTAGATACAGGTTCGGGACTATGGATTTGATCTCAGATCTAGATACCCTTTTCAACAAACTATAGGGATCTGCGAACAAATTTTTTGTCAGACCCGTGCAGGTCAGGGTTGAGATTATTGGGTCAGGGGTGACATTTGTGGGTCAAGGTAGACCTTTTTCACAAGATGGTGTTAGATCAGAAAAATATTTATGGGTTTTGTTCGTCTCTGCGTTTCTATTCGAGATCATACTTCAAATTTTCCAGAAACTGAGAATAGACCTCAGAAAACAACATTCTTTAGATCTGCAATTCTTTAAGGTTGGTACTTCCTATCATTCTTTTCAATTACTGTAATATATCATATCTCCTTAATCATAAAACATAATTTAAGATATTCTTCCTTACTCTCATTTCCAAATGGTTGATTCATTTGTGCATTAATCCTTCTTTTGGGTTAATCAATTTGGATCTTCCATTTGTGCATTTGGGGATAAAAGAGGAACATCTTATCTTCCTTCCCCCTATATGCTCAATCACAATACAACAATACACATCAAAATTACAATTAAATGTAAAGGTTAAGGAAATACAACACATTTCAAACCTAATTAATCAAACAACATACAAAAATATAAAATACCCAATTTTCTTCCTTTACATTTTAATATTAATTTTTTATCATGAAAATTGTATTTTGCTTCAAATATATTTTTGGTTGATAACATAGATATAGAATTTTTTATGTACGTTCTAGGATAGATTCTAGATCTATGGTTTCGGAATGGTAGAAAATAGATTGTAGAACCCAGATTTGAGATTTTAGAAAAATGAGTTATTCTTAGAAATTGAATTTTGTGTTCTTGGGGATTATTCAAAAAAAGAAAATGGTATTAAATGCACAACTAGGCTTAGAAAATAAAACCCATTAGTATTAAGGGAAAAACAAGAACGTGGTTCTTTTTCAAAAATAATAATAATATATATTTACCCTTGAAAAGATTTGGTACTTCATATTGTTCTAGTTTTGGAATATGTGTGTGTGTGTGTGTGTGTGTATTTATCAAAATAATTATTATGTATCTTATTATTTTTTACATAGTACCTGTTTTGTATTTTTTTCCAAAAAAAATATAGTTTTTGATTAAGGTAAAAGAAGGTTTTGAAGGGGCCCTGAAACCCTTTACAAATAGATTTTGGTGAGAATATGAAACTTGGCTAAGATGAGACGTTGCTAAAGAATGTATAGTTTAAACCAGCCTCCTAGAACCAACAAGCAATCAACAGCAAATAAAGATAAACCACTAAAACCCCAGTTGCCCTGAAAATAGGCCTAAACTTTACACCATTAAGTTTGATAGAGTTTTGAAGCTCCCCAATCAGAAATCCAGGGTTTTGACTTGGCACCCGGAACCCACAAGACCAACACTATAGGGAACAATCACCCCAAAACCTGCCTTAGACCTTAATCTAAAATACCCAACATTCAGGATGGGCCCTTGAAAACTATCAGCATCCACCTGCAAACTCCTACCAGCCACCAACTAAGAAAAAACATGAAAGACAATAAAAGAGGGGAGCCAAGGACTCCCTCTACCACAACTTTGGTACGAGATCTGATACCCAAAATGATGAGGATCAATCAGCACCAAAGGAGCATCACCATCCCTAAACTGGTACCACTTCACAACCCACTTTGCCATAAAAGTCAAAGGGCTCTCCCCCAACCTTTTTCAGCTTGTCATCCTATGACTAAAAGAAGGATACCACTCATTTCCCCAATAAACCTCCATCTAGTAGCCGCAGTCCACCTCAATAGGTTGATCCTTCACCTCAATAGAATCTTCCACCTCAATAGGAAGTAAGGGAGAAGAAAACTGAAGTAGAGAAAGACCNATGAACCCCACCTCCATAGGGTTATACTTCACCTCAATAGGAGTATAGAACAGAGGAAAAAGGCCAAAAATAGAACCATCCCTGCAAGAAAAAGCATCCAAGAATAGGGAATGGACAAGAACAGTCGAGACCGTCTCAATGAAACTGAAAGAGAAAAAACTAGCCCATTTAGAGTCCTGCCTCTCAGCAACAAACACAAGAGGAAAGGACCACCATTTAGTCTTTACAATATTTCTACACTAGGGCATCTCTTCAACAATAAACCTATACCCTCTTCCATGAAGATGACTGATTCCCAAAACCAAGACCACCTACACCATAAGATATAAGCTTTCGCATCCTCCAGCATTATGTTGGCTTCACAATGCAAGCATCTTATCCTCAACATGATATGACTCATTCCATAGAAGCTTCCAACATGAATCCATAGGGGGGGAAAAGGAAACCATCAACATAATCCTCAGAATGCTTCACAAGAGTTACCCAAACTTCCTGAGATTCAGAAGATCATCCAACCATCGAACGCTACTCCAAAAGGTAAACTATGAGAGTATAAGCGCAGTAACTAGATATTTATCCTAGAGACCCCAATAGGGCCTTCACACAATTTCCTAAAGACCCTGTTAGGGCCTTCACACGCCAAAAGGCCTGACCCAAAAATAGTTTCCATATAGGCCACCTAAGGTAGTCGATAAGAGCCAAACCTAAGAAAGATTTGGCTCCAGCCAAGCACTTGAACAAAACCAATGGGATATCATAAACCCACAAAAGGAAATCCAATGCCACAAGCATTCTACCCCCAAGGGCTTAACCAACCCACAACCTCTTTCATCTTGTCGTCACACAGAGCTCAAGAGAGAACGTAGACTTCAAACATGGGCAGGAAGAAGGTTCAAAGAGCTGCGCAAAAGCTCATCCACACCATGGGTGTTGCCTTCCCCATCCTCTTCCTCATCACATCTCCTCCATCCTCCATCACAGAGCAGGCTCTACACTGTCGCTCATTCCCGTGGAAACCCTAGCTCTACAGGCCCCTCCATTCCCGCCTTCCCGCGCCATGAAAAAAAATAGTATATATAAATATATATACACACACACATCCACACCATAGGTGTTGTCATCCACATCCCCTTCCTCATCACATCTCCTCCATCCTCCGTCATAAAGCAGGCCTTTGCATTGTCATTTGTTCCTGTGGAAACCCTAACTCCACAGGCCCCTCTATTCCCACTTGCTCGCACCATGAAAAAAAATAGTATATATATATACACACACACACACACACACACACACACACACACACATCCACACCATGGGTGTTTCCGTCCCCATCCCCTTCCTCATCACATATCTTCCATCCTTTGTCGCAGAGCAGGCCTCTATAATGCCGCTCGTTCCCATGGAAACCCTAGCTCCACAGGCCCCTCTGTTCTCACCTGCTCGCGCCATGAAAAAAATAGTGTATATATACATATATATATACATATATATATATATGTATATATATATATATGTATATATATATATGTGTGTGTATATATATATATATACATATACATATATATATATATATATGTATATGTATATATAAAAGAATGTGTATAAAAAACATATTATTGAAGGGGAAGGGGTCCCATCCCCCACCCTTGACAACTATCTTGTTCACATGGTAGTTGGGTTGCTCACGACAACCATAAAGGCCACCACTACGACAGCCTTTGGGGGCCCCGCCTCCCTTGGGGAATGGGGAGTGAGGTACGTCCCCCCACTTACCTTTTCTTTTCTTTTTTTTTAAAATAATAATTTAATTAATATTAATTTTTAAATTATTTTGTTTATTTAAATATTATTATTATTTTAATAATGTTTTAATTTAATTAAAAATTTATTGTTATATTCTTTTAATATTAATTTTTTTAAATTAATATTAATTTGTATTAAAAGAGGGTTAGATGTAAGATTTGTATTTAATAATTTAACTTAGTGTTTTAATATTAATTAGTATTTTTCTTTTTATAACGTTAATTTTTAATGAATAGGAATAATTAATTTGTGATTAATGTTTTAATTGCTTATTATCGTAAGTTTTTTTTTGATTTAAAATGTAGTTTTCTTTTGGGCTTTTGGGAACTACGTTGGCTCTTAGGGAAATGTGCCAGAGTTTGGGGGTGTGTTTTATGTAATTGTGTGTGTGTGTGTGTTTTTTTTAATTAATATCTATTCGATCATCTTTACCCAACTATGTGTCTTAAGATCGTGTGTATGTGAACTCTTGAGAGAGTATTTTGTTTGACTTTGGTTCGAGAATCAAGTGTGTTCCAAATGGCCCTTTTTTTGGAATAAATATATGACCATTTTACTTATGTGGTACTTTGAGGTTGATTACGACTATGAGATTAGGGTAGTTAATCTAAGTGTTTAAGGGGGGAGTGGCTTACAATGAGGGTCGAGACCCTAAGAGGTTTCTAGGGTAACTCATTGTAAGTTACTAAATAAGTGATAACATAATACATTATGGGGTTTTAAAATAAATTAATAAGATGTTTGTATTCCTCTCCCATGCCTTGAGTGCTTTTATAGGCTAGGATGGGAGTGGGTAAGATGCTTGATTTGATCTTGCATAGTTAGTATCCTTGTCTGTACGAGAGGTTACTGATACCACATAGAGTCACGAGGGGGCCAGGATCTAGCGAGACTACCAGGGTCACTCTAGAGTTGACTCATGTGATAACACTTCCCCATTTACAATTTAGATTTCCTACGTGTGTTGGTTGTCTCTGGTTGTATAGGTTTTCACCTACATATTTGAGTTGTACTTTGAGATAGAGAGATTTTAGGATCCCTTGTTTAGTCCTACCTCATGACTGGTTTGTAAACTGAGTGGGATTTGTTGTTATCTTATTAGCACAGTGGGAGTAGACCATTTAGGTTCCACAAGGATGGGTGGTAGTGATCCTCTTTACCATTGGAGACCTCGACGTCCTTGTACCATTGTTGATGATCTTGTCACAGTTGTACCTTTTGCAACATCTTTGCAAATATGCTCTTATCTTTCATAGGCAGTTTATCATATCATATATATGTATTTCAGTTATGTTATTTATGGATTAATACATTGTACTTGTATTTGATTATAATTACATACCCTGTGACTTGTGCAGCTGATGTCATTTCATTGAATATACCTTATGGTATCAAATGTAATTGTATCATTATTTATGAGATGTTGTACTTGTTAATCATTATGTACTTTGGAATATTTGTAATTAGTTTTTAATTAGTCTATGAGTAATTCCTACGTTATGGAACCATTGAGAATTGTTTCCTTATTGAATTTACTTTTAAAATTATGTTTTGTGTTTCATTGTAATTGCTTGCATTTAATTGATCATCTTAAATGTAAACTATAAAAAAAATATGTGAACTTAGTTACTTGTTATAGGTTAATTTCTCTTGGGTTCCCTAATGGGGACATACATTTGGTATCAGAGCCGAAGGTTTCTCTACACTGGAATATTTGGTAATCGCATACACCCACTAGTTTTTTAGTAGTTGAAAACTTAAAACAAACTTAGACATATAACACTCTTATATTTCAGAATACTATTTTATGAACATATACCATGTCTTTACTTTATGACTAATTTTGTGTTAACGTTTCACCTCAATATTGATATAGGAAGATGGTTACCAAAACTAGATCCACTATTGGGGGCCAAAGTGCAAGCCGTAGTAGAGGGCGCAAAAGGGGTAGAATTCCTAGCGCATCTGTGGGTGCTAGGATTGAGAGTGTGCATGAGGAGAACAGGAAGGAGCATAGTGGATAATTAGAGATTGAGATAGAGTCTTAAACTAGGCAGCTACTATAGGCCATTTTGGATTTCCTCCCCAAGGTGAATAGAGATTAGAGGGATGAGCATCATCATAATGAGGATGAGAGTAGACATAGATCCAGGAGCCCAAGTAGGAAGGGCATTGCAGGTGATCAGGAGGCTGCTAAGGTCAGGCATATGACAGACCTTAGATCACAACCACCTCCATTCAATGGTCTTGGTACCAGGTTTGAGGTGGAGACATGGATCATTGTGTTGGATCATTGTTTTTCTATGCATCAATTTGATACCAATGTCAAAGCGAGGTATGATATCGTACACCTCGAGGGTTTTGCAACCACATGGTGGAAGATCAAGGAAGACAAGGTAGGGCTTAGTATGGACACCACCACTTAGGATTTATTTCTCAATAACTTTTGTGAGTGGTTCTTATCATACCAGTGGCACCAGCAGTGCGTAGATGAATTCCTTAATCTCCGATAGTTATCCATGATAGTTCAAGAGTATGAATGTTGATTCTTTGAGTTGAATCCATATGAAGGGTTTATAGATAAGTATCCGCTGGTGGTTTAGCATTTCATTAGGGGGGCTTAATGGTCAAATTGTTGGGGGATCCAAGGTTTTTGAACCTAATACCCTCAAGGAGGAAGTCAATAAGGTTACTCTAGTAGAGGCAAATCATACTTCTAGTCATGGTGGTCATATGGGTGTTCAGACTAAGGGATCTACTTCTTCAGAGTTTAGAGGTAATCAGTCCCAAGGGGGTGGGAACTTCAAGAATCATTTTTATTAGTTTAGGGGTAATCAGAATCAGTAGAAGAAGGTTCCATTTCCTTTAGCTCAGAGTGGTGGTTCTCAATCGAAGAGCTTATGTAACTTTCAGTGCAACAAGCACAATCAGCCCAGTCAGCCAACACATATCTCACATTCAATGGCTAGTAGAGGTAGCTATTAGAAGTCTAGTGCACCCTCCTCTGGGAGAGGTTATGGTAGAGGTGGTGGTTGCTTCTCTTGTGGTCATTTTGGACACATTGTAGTGAATTGTCCTCAATTTGTACCACAGTTTTCAAGGCAGAGGGTTGCATCTTATGAATCTATAGTGGGAAATGTTGGTAGATCTCATAAGGTTTTTGTAGCTGTCGAGCACTGGCAAGAAGAGCACCAGGGCACAGTGATAGAAACTTTGGGTTCTACTCAAGGTATTTCCATTTCTATCTTATTTGATTTAGGAGCTACACATTCTTTTATATCTCCTTTTGTAGTAGAGCAATGTGGGCTTATGGCAGTAAAGAAAGACATAAGTTGGAAAGTAGAGTTAGCCTTGAGGGAAAGGGTACCAGTAGATTCTCTAGTGCTTTAGTGTGAGTTGAACTTGGGTAGATTCAACACCTTGGTGGACCTTCATGTGATTCCCTTGGGATCATATGAAGTTGTCCTTGGAATGGATTGGTTAGGATCTCATGGAGCCAACATTGATTATAGAAAAAATATTATCCAATGCAAGGATGATGTTGGCAAGGATAGGGAGATTTTGGGTATTCAATGTCCTATTTCCTTTCGTATAATTTCTGCCATGCAACTCAAGCGAAGTATGTGAAAGGGATATCAAGTTTTTGGTGTATCTATGAATGAGCTAGATGAAGTTGAGATAGAGGACAATACTCTTGATCATCCTATTCTTCAGGAATTCATAGATGTCTTTCCAAGTGATATTCTAGGTATGCCACCAAAGTGTGACATATATTTTTGTATTGACCTCATTCCAAGAGCATAGCCTATTTCTAGAGCTCCTTATCGGATGACAACTCAGGAGTTGAGTGAGTTGTGACTCCAGTTAGAAGATATTTTGGCAAAGGTTTGCATTCGATAGAGTGTTTCCCCATGGGGAGCACCTATACTCTTCATCAAGAAGAAGGATGGATCCTTATGCTTGTGCATCGACTATAGATAGTTGAAAAAGGTAACAATCAAGAATAGGTATTCTCTTCCAAGGATTGATGAATTATTTGATCAGATTAAGGGATCCAAGGTGTTCTCTAAGATAGATATCAAGTAAGGATATCTTCAATTGCGTATCCAAGATGCAGATATTCACAAGACTACATTCCGCACTTGTTATCAACATTATGAGTTCACAGTAGTTCCTTTTGGCTTGACAAATGCTGCATTAGTCTTCATGTGCTTGATGAATGGATTATTTCTCTCGTATCTCAATTGCTTTGTTCTCACCTTCTTGGTAGACACATTTATATATTCTAAATCCCTAGAAGAGCATGAGGAACATATGAGACAGATTTTGTAGTGCCTTCGGGATAATTAGTCGTATGCGAATGTGGAAAAATGTGACTTCTTTCAATCAGAAGTTCAGTACCCAGGCAATGTGATTTTAGGTGAAGGTATCTCAATGAATTCCTCAAATATTCAAGAAATGGTGGATTGGATAGCACCCACTAATGTGTTTGAGGTTTGTAGTTTCATGGGATTCGCTGGATATTACCGCCGATTTGTTCAAAAAATCTCTAGAGTTTCTCACCCTACCACTTCTCTTTAGAGAAAAGGAAAGAAGTTATTTTGGATAGAGAAGTGTGAAGAGACCTTTGAAAACCTCAAGGAGCATTTGACTAGTGCACCTATTCTAGCAGTGCCCGATCCATTGGCTGAATTCATGGTGTATATTGATTCTTCTCTGGAAGGTATAGGGGCAGTCCTTATGAAAGAAGGACATGTGATTGCTTATGAATCTCAAAAACTCAAGGATCATGAGCTGAATTATCCTACACGTGATGAGTTAGCAGTGGTAGTTTGTGCTTTGGTTCAATGGAGACATTTTCTATTAGGACATCAGTTTGATCTTCATAGTGATCACCGTAGCCTACAATATATATTTACCCAACCTAATATGAATGCTAGGAAAAGATGATGGATGAAATTCCTTTGTGATTATGACTTTGAAGTTAGGTATATTCAGAGTACGGAGAATGCGGTAGCTAACGCCTTGAGTCAAAGAAGGCATGAGACATCAGCATTGACTCTTGGTGTAGATTTATTGAGTCGTATACTCCAAGCACTTCCTATAAATAATTTCTATCAGGAAGTGAGTGCAGAGATTGAATCAGGGATACCTTTAAAGGGAATATTTGTAGGTTACATGCTAGAGACAAATTATCTTTTGCATCACATGAGCTGGATAGATGTACCCCCATCGGATGATCTTTGTAAATTGATTCTATCCGAGGCTCGTCCTACACCTTACTTAGCACATCCAGGTGTCAAGAAGATGCATGTAGGTCTTAGACATAATTATTATTGGACCGGTATGAAATGATACATTGCTAATTTTATGGAAAGATGTCTAGAGTTTCAAAGGGTTAGGGTAGACCACCAGTATCTAGCAGGGATTTTACAACCTAATCTCATTCCATCATGGAAATGGGATATCATATTGATGGAATTGGATTTTATCATAAGTTTGGTTGTGA
This sequence comes from Thuja plicata, assembly GCA_018584345.1. Taxonomy (NCBI): domain Eukaryota; kingdom Viridiplantae; phylum Streptophyta; class Pinopsida; order Cupressales; family Cupressaceae; genus Thuja; species Thuja plicata. The sequence continues at coordinate 1,066,208 of MU224751.1, forward strand.
CTCCTTGTAGACACGATGCTGTCATGGTCATTGTTGATCGGTTGACCAAGGTGGCACACATTTTTCCTATAAGGGCATCTTATACAACAACTTCAGTGGATAAAGTCTTTATGCAAGACATTGTGAGACTACATAGTATTCCCCGCAAGATTATGTTGGATAGGGATCCTATATTCACTTCTGCATTTTGGACTTCACTACAACATGATCTGGGAGCACAACTAAATTTTAGTTCAACATATCATCATGAGACCGATGGCCATACAGAGTCAGTCAATCAGGTATTAGAGGATATGTTGAGGATGTATGTCATGGATAGAAAAACTCATTGAGAGGACTATCTTGGTTGAGTTTTCTTATAAAAATGGTTACCTTACCTCTATTGGTATGTCACCTTTTCAGGCTTTGTATGGTCATCTTTACCGTACACCTTTGAGTTGGGATAGGCTAGAGAAACATATTCTGCTAGGTCCTGAGATTCTTTGAGATATGGAGTAGTAGGTAGAGTGCATTCGAGAGAATTTGGTAAAGGCACATGATAGAAAAAAGAAGTATGTAGATGCTCATAGAGTGGATAGATAATTCACAGTTGGTGATAGGGTATTCTTGAGAGTACGACAATGAAAGAGTTTGATCTGTTATGAAAAGGATTCAAAGTTGGCTCCTCATTTTGTAGGCCCTTTTGAGATTCTTGAGAGGATAGGACCAGTTTCTTACCCTCTTGCATCGCCACCTAGCTTAGCTCACATTCATGATGTTTTCCATGTCTCAGTTCTTAGATAGTATATTCCATATGTGAGACATGTTCTTGATTAGAACGCCTTACAGGTAGAGGACAGATAGCTAGGTTTGGAGCCCGTTCGCATTCTGCAATAGTGGGATTTGACCCTTAGGGATCGCACCATGCAGCAGGTAAGGGTCCAATGGGATCCTTCTGATGATTCGTCAGCAACTTGGGAGGGTGCAGTGAGATTACGAGATTTGGATGCAGTGAGATTATGAGATTTATATCCCTACTTGTTTGTAGGCTTCCAGGAGTAAGCCTAATATAAGGGGGGTGAATGTAGTGCCCACCCTTAGTATCTATTAGTTTATTTTGTTAAACTCTTTTTGGTCACTTACACATGTGCATGGACTACTCTAGTTCTATTTAGAGTTGATATTGTTTAACATTTTGTTGGTTTTTAGTTAATAAGAACCATGGATTTTACGTAAATTTATATGATTATAGTTAGAATTATGATTAGTTTTATGATGTTTATCTGATGTTATGATGACATTTATGATTATCTATTACTAACAATACTAACTCTATATTTATGCACATGGATCATATGTATACTTTTACTTTTTGTATGATGTGATTTTTATGGTATGAGACGAGGTCATAGTTACTTGCGTGCGAGACCCACTTGACCTACAATTCTCAACCATTTCTTGTTACATGTTATATGTATGCACATGTTAATCTTTGTGATGATAAGATTGCAGGTATTGGGCATCGTATTCCCTGAATTGGCAAGAGTGGGCGTGCCCTATTGCAACGTCTCAATGGTAAGAGGGGAGATAACGAACACGTCTAAAACCCCAACTTAAACCAATTATTGTGCTGAAATAGTGGACAAGATTCTATGTTGTTACCCTTCAAATCTGTCAAGGTGACATGAATTCGAGAACCTTACCTTGTGTTTGAGTTTTGTTTATTTGTCTTAGTTGGGTTTTCAGGTTTGTATGTGTGGTTTGAGGTTATATTCGTGTTAGAATAGAATATGGTTTCATTACTATTATTCATTGGTAAATTTATTTAATTCCTGTTAATTATAAGAATATTAAAGCAATGGGTATTTAATTAATTAAATATATTTGTTATTAAAACATTTAATTGAAATTCCTAACTTTTATTAAAAAGGGTGTAATAAACTTTTAAATCCTAAATTAGAAGTAAATTTGATTTCTTTGGAGGATAATGATGGAATTTTAGTAAATCAAATCTTTTGACTCAAATGTAAACTTGAGTTACTTTTGAACCTGGGGGTGAGTTTAGAAACCCTAGGTTAAGTGTTTTTTTTTCTATTTTAGGAAATTTTTGGTTCATTTTCAAGAACATGTAGGTTTGAGGGATTTGAGCTCTAGATTTTGACAAGGAGGAACGTTTGAAAGCTGAGGAGCATTTTGGAAAGCTTGCTTGTTTTCTATTGGATTAGTGGTTTCAGATTTGTGAAGAATTTGAGGTAGGATCATAGATATGAAATTGTGTTTCTATATTCTAATATTAATCTTTATCATAAAAAATTTATTTTGCTTAAAATCCAGTTTTGGTCGATAATGTATATCTAGAATTCTTTGTGTATGTTCTAGGATAGATTGAGACTAGATCTATGGTTTCAGAATGGTAGAAAATGGATTGTAGAACCCAAATTTGAGATTTTGGGAAAATGAGTTATTCTTAGAAATTAAATTGTGTGTTCTTGGGGATTATTAAAAAAATGGTATTAAATGCACAACCAGGCTTAGAAAATA
>MU224751.1:1091311-1124256 GCA_018584345.1 Thuja plicata
AATAAAGTTTTATTTATTTCAAGGATTAGTTTTGAGAATATTTATTAAAATAAATTTAATAAACATGAGGATTAAATATTTAATCTTAATTAAATATTTTGAGTTGAGATTAGGGTTAAGGAATGATAGGATTAGTCTTTAATCGAAATTAAAGAAGGATTAGAAGATTCTAGAAGAGGTTAGTGGTCTTAAGAAAATTGGCCAAGTTTTGGGCAAAAAATAAATAAATTATTTATTTTGGGATTTTTGGTCAATTTATTAATTAAATAATTAATAAATAGGGGAATAATGTTTAAATAAGATTTAAACATTTTTGGGAGGGATTTCTTAATTAAATATTTTTAATTAAGATAAAGGGATTTAATGACATAAAAATAAATAAATAAATAAATAAATTTATTAATTAATAAATGATGATGTCATCAGGGGTTTAGGGGAATATTAATAAATAAAATAAACTTATTTAATTCATTTAAAAATATAGGAATTAATTATTTAAATAATGAAATTGTTTTTTAATAATTAGAGAACTATAGCCATTTTAATTAAATTAAATAGGCTAGGGGAATGGATTAATTGCAAGTGGGTATTTGATTTAGGGATTTATTTAATTCCTTTATAATTAAATACTATAGCCGTGTTTGATTTTGATTTGATTTGATTTGATTGGTCGAAATTGATTTGAATTGCATGGCTATAATAGTTAATATAAATCAGCGATAAAAAACACCTAGGATATTAAATTGATTTAAAGAATTATGCCAAGCAGTAACAGGGTCGTTTGGACATAAATCGAGGGTATGATCATACTTAGGGCAAATAGGGTCCATAGTTGCGACAGACCAAATTTAGGTGTTTACAGTTGTATCCCATTTTACATCTCCTATTGATGGAAAGGATTCTTGGAAGTAAAATAAAATGCACATGATAAGCGAACCAAACTTACATGAGTTTGATTTTGCATTCCTGATTGTCTTTAGGTTCTCTTCTAGTTGTTTGAGTATAAGTTCTGATAGATCCAGTTGATTTCCTTTCTTCATAATCTTATATGATGTATCCACTGCTCTGGATGCTATGTTGTTCATCCTGCTAGCTTGAATGAACTTGTATCCTAGGACACATGCTCCAAATATTATTTCCTCATCAGTGATGGTGGATACTCTCAGTCCTCTTCCATCCCATGTAGCTCCTGTATTCTTCTCAATTTCAGCCTTGGGTGGATGCTTCAATTCCTTTACCTTTTTGGTTATTGGATAACTGGTGACTACATGAATAACATCTTGGGTTATTAGTTTAGGCTCATCCAGCCATAGCTTATGATTGTGGATCCTGCTCAATACTAATCGAATACACTCAGTTTTAAATACTTTCAAGAACAATAGGGTATTTATGATCCCTTTCACTTCGATGTGCTTGTGCTCATTTTTAATAGTTCTATAATCTTTGCACAGCTTCCTGAAAGCTTGTTCAACCTCCAGATCACCAATTTCTACAATCTTGCAGTGAATGTATGCTCACACATCTTTGAAAAGAAAAACCCTAGCTGGTATTCGTGAGAATGCTCCAGAATTGTCAAGTTGTTATGCAACCTCTGGGCATATCTTGTAATGTGTTTCCACACAGGTAGAGTTCTTGACAAGATTGACCTTACCCTTCTTGATACTCTTCAACTTAGCAGTTCTTGATGTCATGGCCATTGTTTTAGAAATTTAGGGCTTTTTGTAAAAGATGAACAAAGTTCTAGATTATGCTTTGTACTTACTTCAACCTCTGTAGTTGTAATTGATCTGCTTGGAGTGTTTTGTAACAAGTTGGAGTCACTCTACAATGTTTTCACTTCTAGCTCTATTTTTGCTCTGGTCACTTCACTCAAATTGCAGGTGAGAAATGAAACCCTTTTGTCATCTATTTATAGAGTTTTCCCTAAGTCGATTCATTAATGCTCAACCACTCCTTGGTGTGTGAATACGGAGTCATTGGTTGAAACACTAACTTCCTTCTCGGTGACCACGTGATGCTTCGGGGCAGTCGTCTAACTTGTTAATTTTACCGACGGGTTTCGGTGTATTGCAAAGTCAACTTATCAACTCGCTTGATTATCGATGGATCTCACTTTTCACTAACAACTTTAGCTTTTACATGTTGACCGATGATTCTCGGTAAGTGCAGACAATTCAGCTTTGAATGTATACCGATGCATTTCGGTAATGTATTAACTGATGAAATAGTTTTCACAAAATTTGACAAGTAATACCATAGTGTATCTTTAATCATGCTAATTTGGAATTTTAACTATGTATGTTTGGAACTGATGCAAAATATAACTTGGTATAATGTAGTTCCATACTTACTTGTTCTACTTAGGTGGGGGTGGTGATGTCACCAGATCCATTGGATAGGGTGTCACCAATTTCATTGCTCGGTCCAACTTCATCATTGTTTGTAGCTTTCCTCCACATTGTGTTTCTCATCTTTTTGATGTCTTCAATGGTGTTTCCATTGGAAAAGGTTCTGGTCTCTGACATTTTATCTCTACAGTATTTCTTGAGATGACTGACTTTATGACAATGTAAACATGCCATTCTGGGGTTAGTCCATCCTCTAGGATTTCTTGACCATTATCTCATATAATTTGTAGCTATGTGACCAAATCTTGCACATGTTGTACAATTTTCCCAAGTGTTGTAATCCCATACATAATGTTTACCTACTCTATTCAGTTGATAAGCAGATTCTTAACCTTTAGGCTTCCATGCTTTCTTTTTCTTCTTCCAACATTCAAGAGTAGTGTGCCCATGCATTTTGCAAGTAGAAAAGAATTTGTCTATGTAGGTTTCCTTCTTTGGTTGTTTCATCTCAAAATTACATTCATATGCTTTATATCCTTTCTTGTTACATTTATAACAAATTCCTATGAATGAAGATGTAGATTTAGGAATACCTTTCATTTTGCACATGCATACATTTGATGTGTGGCCTTGCTTTCCACAGTGATTGCATGTCAGCTTTCTTGGTCTTGGATTTGCATAGACATTCTTTTGATTGAATTGTTTAGGTGATTCTTCATTCTTGATATAGCCTAGTCCCGTGATGTTATTGGCTCTCCTTTGTCCGTCAAGAAAATTATCCATTCTTTTATTGCTTTCTTCATCTTTTTTTATTATCTCTTTATGTTGCTATTGAATTCTTAGTTCTTGTTTCAGTTTTTCATTTTCTTCCCTTAGCTCACTGATATCTTCTATTCTTTCAATGAGTTCAACATTCATTTTGTTTCCCTCTTGACTCATAAGAATAATCTAATTAGTAATCTCATGGCGATGTTCTGTAAGTCTCTATATTTTAGACTATTTTTCTTGTAGCTTTTCAATAATATTTTTTCTATCATCAATAGCTAGTGTTCTCTCTTTCTCAACTTGTCTAGCATTGTTCATGACATCAATCATTCTTACCATCTGTGTCTCTTGACTGATTTGCAGATATTTCACTTGTCTAGCCAGATGTTGATTGATTTCATTTAAGCTTGTGATGCTTTCTTCTGATGTATCTGATTCTTTGCTTGTAGTAGATCCTGAAGACTCGAATAGATTTGGTAGCTCTTCTTCTTGGTAATCTGTCTCATTACAGTGAGATGTCATAATATTTCTTTCATCTAAGAACTATCTCATCTTGATTCTAGCTTCTTTGTACTGTTCATAGAAGATCTGAATTTATAGCTTCTGATTCTGAATACTTTTTTCAAGTTTGTACTTCTCCATTGTATGATCTTTTCTCTTAAGTCTTTAAGCTTTCCAAATAAGAGTTCTAGCTTTGATACCAATTGTTAGAAATAATGAGAAGTGTGTACTAAGAGGGGAGGGGTGAATCAATACCTCTAAAACTTTTTATCTCTTTTATCCTTTAACCTTTATGTAATCAATTGTTTTTCCAAACATTTGTTCTATACTATCTTTGTGTAAGACATATCAATTCTTTAACTTGATCAAACATGTAAACATTCATAGAAACATTCATGAAAGTAATTGAATCAGAACACATGATATGAAATCATAGAAAACCTTTGTAGGAAGGTGAAAATTGTGGTGGGGATGACACCCACAAAATCTTCACTACCTGCAGATTGGAAGGGGTCAGTTAAGGCTTACAATTTGATCACATCTGATGATCTACCCTATTAGGAGTATCATGTGGAGACCTGTTAAATTCTACTCTATTAAGAGCTTTAGCAACACTATTTAGTGTGCACTCGGTTAAGAGATTTACAAAGGATTTTTAAATCCACCTTCCTTGAAAGGATTTTTACTTTTGCTTCACATGTTAGAATGTATGAAAATTACTCTTTGACCTGATTGTATGCAATCTACTATTGTTTATTACAGATCCATTCAAGATTACATATACATATGTATCACCTATTGTGATTAAATAATACCTTTGTTGCTCGGTAGCCTCTGTTCTTGGTTCTTGATAACCAATTTTATCTTTTGATGTTTTGGTTCTTGAAACTCTCAGCATGATCCATAGATGTGCTCATTGGCTACTTTTATCCTCTCCTCTTTTTTTTTTCTTTTAGAATGATTACAACATCTATTTATAAGATAGATTAACCTAATTAAGTTTCACGTAAAACAAACTTAACTCTTTGATCAGAGGTTTACAACTTTACCTTGATCTCTAATATGCATGTTTTCAATCAGTTAGACTGATTAAAACAATTACAATAATATTGGTTGTCCCTTAAAATAAAAACAAAACAAAACTCTATAAATAGAATATGAATTTTTTATCTGACGTGGAAGTCAGATCCAATTTTTATGAGATGTAACTGATTTTTGGTGTCTGATGCTTAGTTTGCTCTGAAATCAGTTTGACTGTCTTTCGAGTTGCATTATTTTGTTCTTTCAATTTGCACTGCGCATGTTCTCTCAATTTACACTATATCTACTCGTCGGGTTCCTCTGTTAGGTTCCTCCTGTCGGGTTCCACTTTATTTTTTGGGTTTCTCATGAACTTAACACATTTGGTGATCTCTGATATTTGTACTTTCGGTGATCTTTGAAATTTTGTCTTTCAGTGTAGGTTTACCAAAGGTTCAAAAACTATTTTCCTTTTGTATACTAATGGAAAAATAATATCTTCAATAACACAATACACTATGGGGTTTTAAAATAAATTAATAGACATTTGTATTCCTCGCCCATGCCCTGATTGCTTTTACGGACTAGGATGGGAGTGGGAGAATATGCTTGATTTGATCTTGCATGGTTAGTATCATTGTCTACACGAGAGGTTACTGATACCGCATAGAGTCACTAGTGGGTCAGGGTCCAGCGAGACTGCCAGGATCACTCTAGAGTTGACTCGTGTGATGACACTTCCCAATTTACATTTTAGATTTCCTACATGTGTTGGTTGCCTCTGGGTTTATAGGTTTTCACTTGCATAGCTGAGTTTTACTTTGAGATAGAGAGCTTTCAGGATCCCTTGTTTAGTCCTACCTTATGAATGGTTTGTAAACTAAGTGGGATATGTTGTTATCTCCTCAGCACGGTGGGAGTGGACCATTTAGGTGCCTGAAGGATGGGTGGTAGTGATCCTCTTTACCATTGGAGATCTCGGGGTCCTTGTACCATTGTTGATAATCTTGTAGCAATTGTACCTTGTGCGACACCTTTGGAGATATGCTCTTATCTTTCATAGGCAGTTTATCATATCATGTATATGTATTTTAGTAATTTTATTTATGGATTAATGTATTGTACTTGTATTTGATTATAATTACATACCATGTGACTTGTGTAGTAGATGTCATTTCATTGGATATACCTTATGGTGTCAATTGTAATTGTATCATTATTTATGAGATATTATACTTGTTTATCATTATGTACTTTGAAATATTTGTAATTAGTTGTTAAATAATTTATGAGTAATTCCTATGTTAGGAACCATTGAGAATTGTTTCCTTGTTGAATTTACTTTTAAAATCATGTTTTGTGTTTCATTGTAATTTCTTCCACTTAATTGATCATCTTGAATGTAAACTATAAAAAAACAACCGTCAACTTAGTTACTTGTTATAGGTTAATTTCTCTTGGGTTCTCTAGCGGGGCGTTACAATCTGTCACTTGAAAAACTTGCCTTGCCTTTCTTTCTTTGAATGATCAATGAACCTTCTAAACTACTTGAACCAAATGAACAAGTTCAAGGAGTTCAAAACAAAAATAAATTACTTCCACAAAAACAAAAGAGCAAATGAGAATAGACGATCATAATATCGGGGCTCATTTCACAGTTTTGAGTTTGAACTAATTGAACAGGATGAACGTGTTGAACCATTTGAACTCATTGAACTCAGTTCAATGGGTTCAAGCGGTTTGTTACTTCAACAGTCATCAAATTTTCATATAGAGTGGGGAAGATTGACTCATCTTGGACACGTTGAACTGGCTGAACCGGTTGAACCACTTGAATTTGGTCAACAGGTTCAAAGACACCCGAACCTTTTTTTTAACAACTTCATGAGAAAAATGCAAATAAGCCTTGGAAAAGATATCTACTCCAATTTAACTAAGAAAATACACATAAAAGCAAAACTTGGGGTTGGGGATAATAAAACCCTAAAAATGTAGAGTGAAACCAAAGATGTGTATGACCACAAGACGAAGGATGAGTTAGCAAGAAAGATAATGAGGGCAAAACCAATTTTTTTCATCGGCCATTAGTGGAATCACAAAACCATTTTTTGGATAGAGAAGGGTTCCACTAATGAAGGTCATCAGTGGAACATAAAATTATCAGGTGTCTTTTAAAAAACTTCTCTCAATAGAACAAAGTTGTACCATTGAGGTTTAAAGGAGAAAGTAAATTGGAGTCAAAGTGAGGATATTATTTAAGGCAATCATTTTATCAAGAAATTTATAATAATTGATTTCATATTCATGTTAAAGTAAAACTTAAAAGCAGGGATATCAAAGTACAAAAAATAGAAATTGTTGTTCTTTTAAATTTTTTTTCCTAAGGTAAAAAATCTCCATCATTTTATCATATGAAATATTTTGCAATCAAAAGAAGGTTAAAATGGGTAGAAGTGAAAAAGTCTTAAGGAAAATGTTTACGTAAAAGGCAAAGATTTTTAAGAGATATTATTACAAGAGATATTTTTCATGGAAGGGAAGGACAAAAAAAATAAAGATTTTTGAATGCCAAAATAAATCATTTTTGGACACAATAAGGAATATTTTTCATGGGTGAATATGTATCACAAAGAACATTTCTATAAAGATTAATAAATGTTTGGAGGAGATTATTTTTCACCAATGAGACATAGTTTTTACTAAAGAAAGAGTGTTTTCTATAAGAGGTCATACCAAGGAATTTTGAGAAAAGGCTTTATTTCATAAAGTGCATTATGAGATTTTATTACTACGGGAATGTAAAGGGATAAATAAAGTGGAGAAGTAATTACAAAGATCAAAAGTTAATAGTAAAACATTAAAATATTTTTTCAAAGGTTATGTCACTTTGTGATGTACCAGTTTGAAAAAACTCCTTAAATGTATAAAAGGAGAAAATCATAACATAGTTAAAAAGGACACCATAAATGATATCACAATATAAAATAATAATATCATCAGAATGTAAAGCCTTTCTGTATTCGACATTTTAGTTTTAATATAAAGCCAGTATTTTGTTTACTCTCAAAGTTGATATCACAATGTAAAATAATAATATCATCAGAATGTATAGCTTCCCAGAAGTAGAAGCTATCTGAGTCATTGTGCGGAGAAGTTATTTCTGATTATAGTGCATTTTGATTATCAGAATCCATATAGTTGTCATATTAATTATGTCTTATTGGTCTTTTCCCAGTAAAAATTAAACTCACTAAGACTAATTATAGTGTGATTTAATAACCGAAGACATAGAGGTCAGTGTAGCTGATAGATCCATTCAAATAGTGGAAGTAAATATTGTCTCACAAGGTTATATGTAGGATCAAGGAGGAGATTAACTCGATTGCCCAACATGAAGAAGACATTAGTCTAGTATTAATACTGAAGTCTTTGTCTGAAAGAAAATCATAATCAGTAAAAAAAAATCAAATATAAAGCATTCAATACTCTTAATACAAGTGACAGAGGATATAAAGTTATAATTGTGAAGCCTACAATTCAATCTTTCTCAAGACATAATTGGCATCTTGAGAGATCACCCTAAGTGTAAGTGTAGTTACAAATCTGTTATAAAAAGCTTTAACTAGGAGATACAATTAAAGTATAGGCTTACCCGCCTTGGTTTTGTAGAGCCTAAAGTGCTAGGGAATAGGATCATATTGATCATTCTCATTAGTTGGCCAAATAATTTGGAATATTTAAGCATTGAGATATGCATCTCATAGAATTTTCCAATCTGTTGATTTGGGAACCAACAAACTCTAGAAAATAAAGTTGGTGTAGCAGAGTGCAAGAATAGATCTATTCTAGAGACTGCAAGGACCATGATGCTTGAAATAAATGTTTCGTAGATGTTTTGGAAAGATGTTGTGAGCACTATAGTATACACTCTCAACCGAGTATAGATCAAACATGTAACTAGTAAGACCCCCTATAAACTTTGGTATGGTCATGTGCCTACTATTAAGTATTGTATAGGTCTATAAAGTTATCACCTTTTAATTTGGAAGGTCTAGGACCTATTTTGGCCCCATTTTAGTGATCTCCTCAATTGAAAGGTCTAGCACTATAGTATACACTCTTAACCAAGAATAGATCAAACATGGAACTGGTAAGACCCCCTATGAACTTTAGTATGGTCATGTGCCTACTATTAAGTATTTTATAGGTCTAAAAAGTGAGCACCCTTTAATTTTAGTGATCTCCTTGATTATGGATGTGTTTATGCTTGAAGGCCTTCTTTTCTCTCTGTTATGCCCCGAGACCCTTAATACTTTTTGGGCCTTGCAAATCTGCCTCAAAAATTACCCTCCTAGGTATAGGTTGAATCACTTTTGACCTATATCTTTAGGGTTTAAAATTAGTGGGTTTCAGACCCGATGCACAATATTTTCATTTTCCCACCCAGTGAGGTCAGCCTCTCCAAAATTAAACCCCAAAATCACTATAAAAGGAGGCCTCTCCCCTTCATTTTTTCATCTCTTTTTCATATACAAGCAATCATTCATGCAAGTAATCATATTTCAAGCATTCAATCCAAAGGCGATTTCAAGTAATCAAGGATTTGGCTCTAAGATTTGAAGACTATTGTGTGAATCTCTCTCATGATGGAGTAGTGGTGGATTTCCCAATTGAGCAAGAGGATACATATCCTTTCTTCTACATCCATATCCTTCAAATAATATCAAGCACACATACATCCATGATCCATGATTTGGAAAGTGCAGATCTATTACATTGGTGAAGACATCCTACCTTCTACAATTCAACATTCAATTAAGAAAGCATACATCTTTGATGGTATAGTGGATATGTATCCATCCATAAGGGTTTTGAAAGCAAGGTGAATACTTAAATTTGTCTTATTTTACATGCTTTAATTATTTAATTTCAAGGTTGATTCCTAAATGGGGGATTGACCAAGGCAAGCCCCTCCCCCAACAATTTTCCCTTCTTTCTTGTGTGTAGGCATAGGTTCAGTATGAAGATTTAATTGCAGACCTGAGTATCTATTTTAGAGAGCTTTCTAGATTCATTCTCTATTCCAGATTCCAACACTATCAGGTATAGGTTGAACCTTCAACATATAACCTAGCATTCAAGTTGCAGATTCCAGTTACAGAACCAGAAACCTATTCTAGAGACTTGTCTAGATCCATTTTTTGTTTATGATTTTGAGTAGTTTGGGTATAGGTTGAACCTTCAACCTATACCTGCATATAGGTCAAACCACTTTTGACCTAGTCCTAAGACAAAATAGAAAGTTCTAGATTACAGAGTTGCAGATCACAGAATGTTGGATTCAGGTACCAAGACATTTGAGGACTCTTTCATACTAAATATTAGCATTTGCACACCTTCTTCCTCTTCCATTTTTTGGGTACATGCATTCTTTTCCATATATCTTTCATCTACTTTACACATTAGATCAAGTTTTTTATTGTACCTTGTTGTTACATCTTCTTTTGATTATAAACATAAGATCTCTCTCTCTCTCTCTCTCTCTCTCTCTCTCTCTCTCTCTCTCTCTCTCTCTCTCTCTCCCNCTCTCTCTCTCTCTCTCTCTCTCTCTCTCTCTCTCTCTCTCTCTCTCTCTCTCTCTCTCTCTCTCTCTCTCTTCCATACATTTAAATCACAAAATGAAAGCCACCCCTAAATTCTCCCCTTAGTTAGATCTTGCATTTTTTCCCTTGCATCCCTTGGGTTGTACAAATCTGATTTGTCTTGAGTATGGGCCCTTCCAATGTATATGTGTGACTTGGTAGTCTATCATTGATAACCATTTTCACCTTATACAAGTATTTCAAATTTTTTGGTAGTAAATTTTACATTAAGAGAGATGAATACATAGGAAATTTTGATGAAAGGAGTGATGAAGGTATATTCCTTGGATACTTTAACAAAAGTAAAGCATACATGTGTTATAACAAAAGGTTGAGAAAATAGTGGAAAGCACAAGTGTTAAAGTGAATAAAATTCTTAAGAATTTGGCAAGGTATAATGAATGTGGACATACTAATGATCAAATTCAACATGATCAAGTGCATAAAAAAATTCCAAGTGTGACAAAAAGTGCAGAAGATGGAACCTACACAAGTGGAGAAGAAGAAGAAGTTCAAAAAATGGAGACAATGCAGAAAACTCCAAGGTATGTGAGACTAAATCACAGTGAAGGACAGATCATTTGTGATAGGAACAAGGGAGTTTAGAGAACAAGAAGGATTGTGCAAGATCAAATTTTCTTGATGTCACACATTGATCCCAAATATGTAGCAGAATCTTGTAAAGATAATCATTGGATTGAAGCAATATAAGATGAGCTATCACATATTGAGAAGAATGTCATATGGGTTCTTGTTCCAAGGCCTAAATACAAGAATGTTATTGGCACCATATGGGTATTCATAAACAATTTTAATGAATAAGGAGAAGTTATGAGGAACAAAGCAATGTTTGTGTGTAAAGGGTGCTCACAGATGGAAGGGATTGATTATGATGAAACATCTACACAAGTAACAAGGTTGGAAGTGGTTAGAATATTCCTAGCATACACAACCTATAAGAAATTTAGAGTTTATCAAATGGATGTCAAGTCAACATTTCTGAATGGTGAGTTAGAAGATGTATAAATAGAGAAGCCTAATGGTTTTAGTTTGAGAAAGGAACCAAATATATTATGTCTATTAAAGAAAACATTGAATGAATTGAAGCAATCCCCTAGAGCATGATATTCCAGATTGGACAAGTATCTACTAAAACTTGGATTCAACAAAGGTACTATAGATAGTAATCTATATTTTAAAATTGACAATGAGAATATTCTTATTATAGAGGTCTTTGTTGATGACATAATCTTTGGAGGAGATGACAAGTTAAGTAAAGAGTTCGCATTGGAAATGCAATAATAATTTGAGATGTCCATGATAGGAGAAATGAAGTTATTTGTAGGTCTGCAAGTTACTCAATCAGACAAATAAATTTTCATGACTCAAGCTAAGTATATGAGGGAATTGCAAATAAAATTTGGACTGGATGATTCAAAACTAGTAGGAACACCTATGGTGACAAGATGTGAGCTATCAAGGGATGATTAGTCCCGTAGGGTTAATCGGTCAACTTATAGATCAATGGTTGGTGGATTGTTATATTTGGATCATACAAGACCTGATATGATGAACACAATGTGTCTTGTTGCAAGATTTCAAGTTGATCCCAGACACAATAATGAAGTAGTAGTCAAAAGGATATTTATATATCTGAAAGGGAAAATAGCTTTTGGAATGTGGTATCCAAAGGATAATGACTTCACTTTACGTGCATATACAGATGTTGTATAGGCAAGTGATATTGATGACATAAAAAGAACAAGTGGTGATGCATTCATTTTTGGTAGAAAGTTGGTCTCATGGATGAGTAAGAAGCAAAATTACATTTCCTTGTCCACTATGGAGACATAATACATTATTGTTGTTGGTAATTGTACTAAAATCATCTGGATGAAGCAGGTGTTATCTTATATTGGAATTGTTTTTGATGAACCTATTGTGATTTACAGTGATAACTCAAGTGTCATAAACATTTCTAAGAATCTACTACACCATGCCAAGACCATGCACATATCAATAAAGTACCATCTTTCTGAGAGAGAAGGTGAATGACAAGGAAGTAAGATTAGAGTATGTGTCTACCAAGGAACATATAGTAAACATATTCACAAAGCCATTGCCTAAGGATACATTTGAGTATCTCAAAAGAAATTTAAGGGCCATTACTCCTCCCGATCATAACTAAGATGCAAGAGATTGCATCAGTCCAATATGATTTAAAGAAGAATCTTACAACTGGATTAATGTATGGAGGCTACTACTCAGGGGGATTAGTAATCATGGAAAGGAAGATGTGTTTGATTAGTATTTGGATGTGTTTTATGGCTGAGAGTAGGTAATACACATTTTTTATTAATGTTAAAGGGGGGAGATCAAATGTGAAAAAAAATCAGGTGTGAAGAGCAAGTGCAAAAATAGAAGTTCAAAAAATCAGAGAGAGAGAGAGAGAGTTCACTACTTGCACATAAGAAAGAATTTTTAGCCAAGAATAGAAGTGTACATCTAAGGAGTAGAAACTGATGGAGAGAAGAAAATGTAATTAAATTGGAATCAGGGTGAGCTTGTGCTCAGGGGGAGCAGTGACAAAACAAGAATGAGGTAGTAGAGTAGAGTTAGAGAAACTCCAAAAAATATGGTGGATATGGGAAATGCTTGAACTCAGGGAAAAAGCCTATTCCTTTACATGGAGGGTTAATTTATAGGATTTATACCTTTTAATTGGATCTTTTCCCTCCTAGACC
Source organism: Thuja plicata (assembly GCA_018584345.1). Classification (NCBI taxonomy): domain Eukaryota; kingdom Viridiplantae; phylum Streptophyta; class Pinopsida; order Cupressales; family Cupressaceae; genus Thuja; species Thuja plicata. Next base: position 1,104,332 of record MU224751.1, read on the forward strand.
CATTGTGGTTTTTGAGGCACATAATTCACACTCCCCTAATTGCTAACATTATTGATGCCTTGGGCCTGAGCAACAAAAAATGTATTTGCCACCATGGAGCCCTCAAGATTACCTCGAGGTCAGGGACCTTGAAACTCCTAAAAATAATGTTATCATTATGAAAATGAGTGGGTTAAAAACTAAAGTATCCAAATCACTTACTACTAGTAAAAGGAAAGGGAAAACCACTCCCCTTTCGAATAAGTTTGAATTTTCTATTCAAGAAGTGTTTAATGAGGAAGAAGATGAGTACATAGAGGAGATAAGTAACCCTCAAAGGTCCAACGTATTGGTGAATTGGTCAGCTAATAAGAGTTAAAAACATTGCTTGTCAAGTTTGAATTTAAGGAGAAGGATATCGACCAAGGGAGTGGGAAAACAATGGGGAAAGAAGAAAAGGAGAAAATAGTTGATGGCAATGGAAATAAAATTGAGACTATTGATAGATCTGAAGTTGTCATGGCAAGAGTTTCCCCAATGGAGATGGTACAAACCATGTAGCAAGATTCAACACAATAGAAACAACCAACTCATAAATAAGAATAGATAATCAACATGCCACAACATATCTTCGCACTATCATAGAATAAAATATTTATATCACAATGGCCTACAACATACAACTTACATTCTCAGGCTTACATTCCCATTACAAAAGAACCAAATCCTACTATGCTAACCTCAAGGAGGTATATTATAACTTATTCAGTCACTCCTTAGCTACCCCTAATCAAAGATAAAAAGCCTCAATATATAGAGCCTTCACAACACATATCTCATCTAGATCAATTACATTTTCCAACACTAAGAAAGTATAACATGCACAAATATAGGTTAGGACCCAAATCATAATATATCAATTCCAAGATATAGAAATGATGCATGATCCAAGAGACACGTTGACCAAAGATCCAAGAACATCATGATATGGGTCACCAAGCTTCGTTGATCAGAACATTGCTTCGCAAGATCAAAAAATTCCATTTGACCGTTAGAACATGAAGAACACACAGAACTGATCGTAAATATGTAATATATCCACAATGAAGTATCCAAATGAGATTCAAACCCCGACATAAGTAAAACATGATGAACAAATCCAACTCTGAGGTTTGTAATAACAGGTGATTCAAAACAAAGGAATGACACTAAAAACTTAGAAAACTCGAAAGTAGGAAGAAAATTGAAAGGAAATATTTTTGGGTGATGCAAGATTACCAACAACCCAAGGATATTCCTACATAAGACACCCCTATTGAGAAGAGATGTTCCATAAGAGGAACTTATGAATATATTAAAAGATTTAGGACATAAATCCCATGCTCATTCTTGATCCAAATATCCTCTTTATCTGCAACTTTCCTTTTGTGCACTTATGCTCTTTCTTCTGTTAGATCCATCAGGTTACTCTATTATGTACTTTCTCTATCATACCTCACATCAACATCAAAATTCTTACCAACACCTCCTTTCTTTTGCACATCTAATTTACCTCTACTATAAGACTTCATATGATCAAAAACTAAAGTCTTCTATTGCTTTACTTTACCCTTCGTGTTATCTGATACCAACCAATTTTCAAATTTTCCTCTAAGATCAATTTTCAAATCCATATCAACCTTTGTATTTTGCTTCTCTAGACAATAAATCTTCACAATGCTCATATTCCTTACACTCATCCCCTCTACCTCTTTCAAGGGAACCAAAGTAAACTTTTGTCCATCCTTCTCTATTGTGACCAAGTTACTTCTACAATCATGGATAATTCCCCTATCAAATTTCCAAGGTCTACCTAGTAAACATGACAAGAACTCATAAATAGCCCATCACACAATGTTGCATCTCAGTAAGGTCCAATGTTAAAGTTGACAAAACATTATTCTTTTAACTCCACCATGTGATCATCTGAAAACCAACTTATCCCATAAGGACAAGGATGTTTAATTCTATTCAAGAAAAGCTTCTATACCATCTCTTCTAATACCAAATTGTCATTTATACCACCATCTATAAAAACCTTACAACATTTTCCTCCTGATTTGCAAACGACCCTAAACAAATTCCTCCTTTGTATAGGTTTAGCTTCCTTCTTTCTCAATATGATTCTCCTAAGAATAAGATATTCTCTCATTTCAGGTTCTACCATATTCTACACAAGTTCATTAGTATCCTACTCCTTGTGTGCCACATATGTCTATCCAACCCTTTACTAGATCCTTCAGAACATTGAAAAGCTTTTTGTCCTACACCACCACATTTAAAACAATTACCTTTAAATTCCTTGCTAACATTCCCTCTTCTAGGTGTCTTTTGATTAGGTTCTCCCTCAATAGTTTTCTTCTCTATGCTATTACCTTTCACTTTCTTATCCTTTCCTCTAGGGTTAATAAGTCTCATCTTTACCTTATCTTTTTTCCTTCAATGCATACTAATAAGAATCATCCACTATAGAAATCCTCAACATACTCAGTTCATCTTGAATATTAAACCTCAGACCATTAATATACCTAGCCACCTTCTCCTTAGATACCTCTCAGTGTCCAGATCTTATGGTCATCTTGTAAAATTCCTTAGTGTAATCCTTCACACTCATGTCCTTCTACTTCAAGATTTGTAACTTCTCAAGCAATTATAATTCATAACATTCTAGAATGGATTTAGCTTTCAATCTAGAAACCATTACCCTCCATCTAGTGATTTTCATTTCACCATTCTCCTCACTATATTTTTCCAATTATTTCCACCATAAGGCAACATGACCCTTCAACTTATTCTGTGCTAACCTAACCCTCTATAGATCTTTGATGTTTTCTAGCTCAAAATAATCTTCCAATTCACCAATCTAATCTATCAAATCCTTAGGATGAAATAAAACATAAAAAGTAGAAATCTTCATCATATGAATTTTAATTACTTATACCATAGCTCTCAATGATATTTCTTCATCCACAAGGATCTAAATATCTATATTCTTAAGATCTTCAACAACTTCTTCATATTCTTCCCCAGTCTCATGATTCCTTCGCAATATAGTCAAAGAATTCTCAATCTCATTCCTCATATCATTTCAGAAGTCCTCCATCATTTGATCTAACCTTCTAGGGTTCATCCTTCTAGGATTTTTTTTTCAATCCTTAAGTACAACTGCCTCAGCTTCGACAATCTAATTACAAGGATCTGAATTGCCTCTCAATCAATGATCTATCAAACACACTTGCAACCTGCCTCCAAATTGACAACTTGTTCATCCTCAATATGCTTTCAACAACCCAAAAAAAGTTCTCAATCAAAAAGAATCTCCTCTGCTATCCCCTTACACAAGTCCTTTGCAATTGCAGGCCAGATCCACACTCTCCCACCCCACAACAAATTCAACTAGGGCTTTGCAAGCTTAGGAACTTAGATCTGCTAACACAAGAACATCAACCTTGCTTTTTTACCACCTGATGCAGTCATGAAAATATTTTCCCCAATGGAGATGGTCCAAACCATGCAACAAGAGTTAGCATAGCAGAAATAACCAACTCAATAACGACAATAGATAATCAACATGCCACAACAGATCTTTGTATTATCACATAATAAAATATTTACATCACACTGGCCTGCAACATGCAACTTACATTCTCAAGCTTACATACCCATTAAAACATAACCAAATCATACTATCCTAACCTCCAGGAGTTATATTACAACTTATTCAATCACTCCTCATCCTCCCCTAAACAAAGAACCAAATCCTCAATATATAGAGCCCTCGCAACACATATGTCGGCCAAATCAATTACATTTTCCAAGACTAAGAAAACAAAACGTGCACAGATATAATCAGGACCCAAATCATAAGATCTTAATGCCAATATGTAGAAATCATGCATGATCCAAGAGAGATGTTTTCCAAAGATCCAATAATGTATCATGATATGAGTCACCAAGCTTCGTTGATCTGGAAATTGCTTCACAAGACCGGAAAACTCATTCTGACTATTAAAGCATGAAGAACACACAGAACTGACCATGAATCTGTAATATCTCCACAATGAAATATCCAAATGAGGCACAAACCTAGACATAATTAAAATATGATGTCTAAAGATAACCCTAAGGTTCATAATAATAGGTGATCCAAAATAAAGGAACGCCACTAAAAATTTAGAAAACTGGAAAACATGAACAAATCTGGAAGGAAATATTTTTAGGTGATGCAAGATTGCAAACGACCCAAGGATGCTCCTACATCAAGCTCCAAGAAGTCAACAACTAATAGCTCCACTCACATCTTTGACAACACAAAATTTGAGTTGGTCAATCTTATTGTGGATATGATTCCCGAGGAGGAGAATGTCAAATTCACTACTAATAAATTCATTTGCACTAGCTATCATAACACAACCACTAAGATGGTCAAACTAAAGACTAAGGTTGGTGAATTGAAAACCAAAATTCTTGTTGTGACAAGAAAAATGGGATGTATCTCCAAATTTAGCCTCCATGTTATGCATCTAGTTTGAAAACTTCCTTGTGTTTGATGCAGTGTAAGGTGCTTTGTAAGGATGGGGAAGACGAAGGAAATTACAAGGAACTCTTCAAGTTCCTCATGGATGACTGGATTGATGTGCTCTATCAATTGGGTTGTGACATAAAGTCTATTGTTCATGTCTAATTTTTGGCTATTTTTGGTTCTTGACACTTTTTCCATAGTGGGGTTATCAGTAAAAAAAATGATTTTTTGATGTTTTATGATAATATGGAGTTTGCTTCTAGAATGAACTTTTTGTTGGTTATTAATTTTTTGGGTTGTTATACTTCTTATGGTTTTAGGTTTCAAAATGAAAACTCAATTTACTTGTAATGTATTGTTAGACATTTTTGTGTATATGTTGGTTCATTATATGTTGGCATTGGTGGCTTACATTCAGTTATTTATTTAGGTAGAAGTTTTTGATGTTATAATATTGATAGTGTGTTATTAGTTTTTATGATTTTGGGATGTTGATTTTGTAAGGGACATCAACCTTGTTTTTTTGTTGAATAGTATTTCCCGGTAGACTGAGGTTTTCAAATCCCCTTCTTGGCACACAACCCTAGGTCCTGGAAAAACTTTGAAAAAGTATGCTTGGAAAAGGTCAACCCAAGTTGGCCTTGTCTTAGGGATTTTCTTTTTAGTTGTCTCTCAGCCTAATGTGAGGGTATTTCTCCTAGTCACTTAATCCAGGTTGGCCTTGAAAAATATGAGCCCAGAAATGTGTATAAAAGGAGGCCTCTTCCTCTCATTTTCACATCATGATTTTATTAAGAAAGCTATTGTGCATTCAAGACATTAAAGTGCAAGAAAACATCCATTAAAGGCATTCGTTATCAATAATTCAAGCATTCAAGTCAACTCATTTCCCTATATCTATCTCTTTTCCCCCATTGAAGGCCAAACAAAGGAGCTTGACATCAAGGAAGGAGATCTACATTCATCCATCAAGTCTTATCTCTTCTTCAATTCAACATTGTGGTGAATTACAACATCTACTACATGAGTTTTTGTCTTACACTATTTCCTTTTGTTTTTTGTGTTAATTCCAAGCTTTTGCATCAACATTATTGATGACATACTTAGAGACAATTATATCTACATGATATGATATAATATTCCATTGTTTAGATTTAATCTCTACTGCATGATAGTTTTCCTTCAATTTTATTTATTTCAATTTAAGGTTGATTCTTATATAGGGGATTGACCAAGGAAATCCCCTTACCACAACATTTTTCCCCTTCTTGAGTGTAGGAATAGATTTTTGGAGTTTTAGATCCAAATTTTGGGAGTTACAAAATCAGTGGTAGATCCTTCACAGATTTCATCAGATTTGGAGCCTCTAAGACTAGGTCAAATTTCTTAGACAAGGTCAAATTTGTTTGACATAGTCCTTTAGATCTAGAATTCTCACAGTCTAGAGTTACAGGTGTTAGAGTGCCAGATCTAGAACCATTTCTGATTCTGATAGCTCTGTGAAAGTCAAAAGTAGATTTGAAGATCATTCCTCCTCTCCTAGCTTCAAGGTGAGTTCCCCTTTCTATTTTCCTCTTGCATTTAATTTCATATATCAGATTTAAATTTACATATCATTATTATCTTTATCATAAGGAATCCACAAAAACCCCACATTGTGTGGATCATGAATTTGCACCCTTACTCTTTTGGTTGTGTTAATCGAATTCATTTTGTTGGGAGTTTTGTATTCCAATATATGTAAGACTTAGTGATCTACCATTGATCACCATTTTACACATCACAGGTGTGTTGTCGACCTGATTAAAGAAAATATGTGTCACAACTAAAATCTTATTACAACCTCTCTCAATTTTTATTGTTGTTAAAGGTAGTTGGTCGTTCATCAAAGTATACATGAATATTATATAACAAGGTCAAGTTGGGTTCAACCATGTAAGATTCAAACTATCTCATGTTAATTTTCAATATAAAATGGGGATAAGCTAATAGGATCTAAGCTCTCCCCAATTTTCACAAGGCACAATAAAATACGAAGCCACCTCAAGTCAAATTGGATCAACACCACAAAAAAAGATAGGGTGATGCCAATTCTAGATTTGGTTCTTAGGGGCTTCTATTCTTTTTGTTGATTGGAAGTTGAGAAGGATAAAAATTTGAGTTTCAAATAATAAAGATGAAATAAAAATTGAAATGTGTGTACCTTGAAGAAAAGGAGATGTTCTACTATTTTTTTCTGACTATCAGAGTCCCGAAATCATCTGTGTTTCCAAATTTGGGTCCTAAAACCTGCCTGTTGTCTGTCTTGAAAATTTGATCCTATTTCTAAGGGTGCAAAATGTTTGGAACATTTTGTACAAGGTGATTCTATTCCAGATTTGGCAAAGGCCTGTGTCAGGACCTAAAAAGCTCGAATATACAATTATAGCTTCTTCGCATGTACCTGCACACTGAAAATGGGGAAATAGGTTTGCCTTGGTCAAACCCCTATTTAGGAATCAACCTTTAAATATGAAATGTAAATCATAAAGTAGACACAAAGGCTCACTACCATGTTAATGTGCATACCCTCATGGATAGTTGTTTGTATCGCTAAAATCTATGAAATATACTTGTTGTTTTTTGTTTGAATGTAGATGTTGAACTTGTAGGAGAGATGTAGGATCAAGGATTCCTTCACATATGGATGGATTTATGAATACCATCCATAGATTTTATTTTTTCTTGAAATTCTTGATCACACTTGCAAGAAGAGAGATAAGAATGATGTAGAAAGAGAGATCTTATTTGCTTGTTTGAGAGCCACACTAAGACACAACCATGGGATAGAAAAGATTAATCCAACATGAAAAATATTTCCTTGATAATATCGAAGAAGAAGAATTCCTTGGCTTGACATCTTGAAATCTCCTAGCTTTCTTGAACACTCTTAAAAATCTGAAAATGAATGCTTGCACTTGATAGTTCGAGTATGATCATGATATCTTGCATATGATAGGAGATGTCAAAATGAGGAGAGATATAGGGTTTATGTATGTTTACCCTCATTTTGGGATCTAAAACTAAGCCAGATCGACCAGTGGAGAAGAATTAAATTAAAAACCCCGATATCAGGCTCCGAGCCCATTCCAGGATAAAATACCTGGGTGCAGAATGTTTGAAACATTGTGCACCCAGGAACACAATGTTTGAAATGTGAACCATAGGATTTTGTCCCAAATTTGGCCAGGAACATCGGGATGATGAAAAAAGACCCCAATTTGAGTTATAGGTTGCCGGGATCAAGCAAAATAGGCAAAAACGCTTCAAAATCACAAAAGAGGGGCTATAGGTCATAATTAGAGTCACCAATAATGGGTGCTAACTTTTTATGATGGTATTGTTGTCACAAAAGTTTGTACCCTTGTTTAGGTGATGGTTAGTGACCTAAACAACCTTGTGAAATATGGAAACAACCTCCAAGTGTGGGACTTGATAAGTGAGGTTGAATCTCTAGAGAAGGTTGACTTCCTTTACAGTTGGGGTGCACCTAAATCTATTGATTTTAGAGAAAAATATAGATGATATGTTGAAAGGTAAAGTGGGTGATACATTAGAATTTAATAAATGATCTCCCTCTTCCTATAACTACACTTTGAATCTGATAAAACCATAACATTATACTACCAATATATTGATCAAATTTGGATCCATATGAAGTGTAATACCTACCCCTTTGTCTGTCTGTCTGGGTCAATTTCTAATCTCTTTAGGCCTTAGTATGTATAAGTTAGTGATTTCAGGTGTTATTAAAGATATTTATGTGTTAATTTTCTTTATGCTAATGATCCATTGTTAGTTGTATTATATCATCTATTTGCATATGATTTATGATTATTTCATGTTGGTTATGTTTATGTTATGAAATCATTTTGATTAAGGTTTTCTGACAATATTGACCCTATATCTATATGCACATGGATCATTGTGATGATTTACATTACTGTTTGTTGTGTTTGGTATGATATGGGACAGAGTCGTAGTTACTTGCTTTGGCGAGATCCACACGATAAACTAGTCTCAACCATTGTTTGATATATTGCATGGATATATACTTATTTTTGTGATGGCAGGTTAGTAGGTACCGGGCTACGTCTTCCCTAAATTGGCAGGAGTGAGCGTGCCCTATCGCAATATCTCAATGGTAAGAGAGGGGAGATAATATTTAGGTCCAAATCCATACCCTAAACCCTTATTTTGTCTTAGAAATAGACAAGATTATGATTGCCTACCCTAGTGTTTGAATCCGTCAAGTGACGTGGATTCGTGAGCCTGTTTGTGTGTGCTTGGGTGTCAGTGTTAGTTGATTCTCTATTTTAGTTGTTTATTTGTTTGGTTGGGTTTCGGGTGATTTAATGATGCTTTTGGCTTGATTTATTTAATGAATATTTATGAAAAATATTAATGTTAATTATTGCACCTTTAATAAGGTTAAAACATTGATATAAGAAATATGTCTATTTAATAATTAAATATTAATTAAATGCCTATATTTAATTAATTAATTTAATTATTAAGTCTTGATTTAAATAATTGAGATTTAATGAATATTAAATTCAATTAATTGTAATTAGTTGTGCAAAATTGATTTATTAAATATTGTTGTAAGTTGCATGATTAAATGTATTTAATTAAAATATTCTCACATGCATTTTCAATTTAACACTTTGCTTTCATATTCTAAAGTTGAGTTATGCATGCTTTAAGTGAAATTTGAGAATAAAGATTTTCTTTTAATTATTAATTAGACAAATTATATTCCCTTTAGGGTTTTCACTTTTTGAAAACCTAATTGCTTGGTTTTCTATATCTTTGGATTGAAAGTCATTTTGGAGATTATTCAATCAGAGGAGAAAGGAAAATCAGGTGATGAAGGATTTGTGAAAGCTTGAGAGCATTTTGGAGCATGTTTGGAATTCTTCTTTGCTTGAAATTGTAGATTTTGTTTCTCTCATCAGTTATTGAGGTAGGATCTTATTCATGTCAATTCTAGCTTTCGGATCCCCGTCTTCCATGCATCTGAAAAGCTAGAATCCTTTGTGTGGTTTATGGATTAAAATTGAAGAAATATGTTCTTGGTTGAGTTTTGTGCTTTCCTTTAAGTTTGCATATTAGATAGGTGCTTCTAGGCATAAAGATTTCATTTTTGGGTGTTAGATATAAAATGGGCATTAAGATTTTCATGTGGAAATGAATTTGTTCAAAATTGCCTTTAGGGTTTCAATTTGGGGAAAAGTCCTTTTGAGGGAAAATTGATGATTATTGTTGAAGAAAGGGTTTAAACCCTTGGATATGTTAATGTCGTACCTTGAATGTAGAAAACTCCCCTTTGTCATGTTCTTGCCAAGACCGGGTCCAGATTTGCATGAAAATAAAATAATTGAGTTAAAATTGCATGCTTGAGAAAGAAATTCTTCTTGAAAATAAATTAAAATATTAGATTTAGAATGTCTCTTGTTATTATCAATTTGAATGCTTAAAAGAAAGAAAACTCTTTTTGAAAAAAAATAAAAAATAAATTAATATTAAATTAGACATCTTTCTTATTTTTATCAATTTGCATGCTTAGAAAATCCTCTTAAGGAAATAAAGAATTATTATTAAATTTAGAATATCTCTCTTGTTTGCATCAAATTGCCTGCTTTATTATTTAAGTAATTTAATATTATTGCATATAAATATAAAATGAGGATAAATGCATGTTCTCTCTTTTATTATAAAAATTAATTAAATAAGATTTTTTTAAGAATAAGTATTTATAAGATATATTTATTTGCATGTTATTTAAGAAATATTTATTTATTTGTATTAAAAATAATTCTTGTTGGAATTTGCATGCAATAATATTCTATTTTTACAAATTATATTTTTTCAAAAAAAAAAGAAGATTTTTTTTAGAATTCGCATGGAGTGGTATTCTATTTTTAGAAATTATATTTTCACATAAAAAAAAAATAAAAAAAAATTTAGAATTCGCATGAAGTGGTATTCTATTTTTAGAATTTTATATATATATATATATATATATATATACACACACACACACACACACACACATATATATATAAGCTTTTTGTTGAATTTGCATGGAATGGTATTCTATTTTTAGAAATTATATTTAAAATTTTTATTTTTTTTTAGAATTCGTATTTTCTTGGGAAAATTGAATTATATTGTTATTAGTAATTTTATCAGATAAACTAATTTGCATAGTGTTACTATAAATGAGTTTATCACTGAATATTATTGTCTTTCTAAAATCGTACTCATTATGCAATGATGTGTCTTTTGAGTGACTAATTGAAAAGATTGTGTGCTTCTTTCCCTTTTTGCGATACTGCTATGTGTTGGTTGTCTGTTGGGATTATTTGGCTATCAGGAGGTAAAACCAGAGGTTTTGGGTTTTCTATTTCTATGATGTTGTGGGTTTTAGTGCATGTGCATGTTGTCATCGATTTTGGGTCTCGATCTTATTACGCAACCTAATTTGTCTCAACCAGTCTTATGTGATCATGTGGTAGTACTTTATGTGGTATTGGTTAATTGAGAACCAATAGTTCTTGTATGGGCAAGAATCGAGTTCGGCAGTTATGATCTTGTTTTGATATTATTTATGATTCTCTAAGGGTGTATGCCTATATGAGCGGGAGTCATTGATGAGGTTTATGATATACCTTTATGATGTTCTTTTGTGAACTTAGGGTAGGTTACCTAGTTGTATAGTAGGAGGTGGCTTGCAATAAATTGTCAGAGCTCACAAGTGGCTGCTAGGATCATTTATTGTAAGTAATTGTAACAAGTGATAACATAATAATTTATTAGGATGCATTAGTATAATCTAATAAGATAATTCCTCACCCATGCTTGAGTGTTATTATAAGCTAAGATGGAGGATGAGATGATGCTTGCCCCCTTGCGAGGTGTGGGTTCGGGCATAATTAGTGGTTTTGTCAGTTTGAGAGGTCATTGATGTCGTGTATGGTCACTTGAGTGTCGGGATCCAGTGAGGGATTTCTAAGATGAGACTCAAGGGTTAGACGTACGTGATGACACCTTCCTATATACAGCTTAGGGTATCCTACATGTGTTGGTTACCTCTGGTATTCTGTAGATCTTTTTATTGTATTTTAGAAAGCTTCCAGGATCTTCCTATGTAATTCTTTATGATGGTCTTGTATACCTTTGATGTTTACATTCTTGTTGTATACCCATGTGTGTGGGCCTGTTATTATCTCCTCAGCACGGTGGGAGTGGACCTTTGGTTCCACGTGGTCGAGTGGTAGTGATTCTTATTACCATTGAGATTTGACATTCGTCTTCATGCTTTGATGATCCTTGTTGCAGTTCTTCTTCTTCTATCTTCTTCATCTTTTGGAAACTTATTCAGTTTCATGAGTTGTATACTTGTACCATATGTGTATATTGGTTACCATCCTTTTGGAGGATGTATTGTATTGTAATGTTATGTATTATTGCATACCCTGCGGCATGTGCAGTGGATGTTGATTCAGTTGTATATGTGGTCTTATTATATGAGATGTATATTATTGGATTCTGTTGATGTATCATTTATGTTAGTTCTTTATAGTTGTTCTTGTAGATTATTTTGTTTAAGTAATCCTACGTCAAGGAACCATCAAGATTTGTAACCTTTGTTGAGTTGTACTAATGTGTATGTCATGTTATCTCATGTGTTGCTTCCGCGTTGTTAACATTATTGTTTATAAACATTTTTTAAAAAAATCCTCTTATCTTGGTTGCATGTTTAGGTTAGTTCTCCTGGGTTCCCTGGCGGGGCATTACATGAAGGTAAGGGATTAATATAACCTTCTGAGGAATATAAAATTCAATATTGAAGACTCGTCAATCAAAGATTACACACTCACAAAAAGATTCAGATGATGAAATACGTGCAAATATCAGGGAAAAGATTGCATAAGAGATCTGAACTTAATAATAGGTAAAACAACAATTTTAATGAAATTAGGTTAGACTTATTTACAATTACAGAGAAGAAATTCTGCAAAAGAAATAGAAAGAAGATCCCCTGAAAGAATATACATTTTTTTCTTTTAAAGATTTCAAGCATAACTCTTATTTAGACATGAAGTTCAAACCCTAACTCAGGGTTGAGCTATAAAAAGAGAACATAATAGAAGAAAATCTGATCTCTGCAAGTTGAATATTTGAAGTGACTCGGGAGGATGGTTGAATAAATGCCCTTGCAACACAATAATGACACGTCTTTATTAATTACATGATGATTATCCGATGATGGCATGTAGAACATTACTCAAGGTTATCTAAAACCATAAGAATGTGACAATCTAGATGAATCAACCAGATGCATATAATGGCATCGTTTCAAGTAGAATGTCATTGGGTGTAGTTGAAAGAGTTAATGCTTAATTCCCTATTTTGATCTTTATCGTTGAGATCTTACTTGATGGAATATGCCTCTGCAAAAATTTCTATCTCTGCATTCACACTATGCATACAAGTCTACCATGACAATTGATAAGACCACACCATGATTTATCAAAACTCATTGTCGATGAAGGAAGACATATCAAAAATCCTTCTTGGAGTTTGATAGATGTTCAAGTTATATCTACATGTGAACCTTCGATGAAATAAGGGAAAGATTTATCGACAAAGCACCGACCAATAGGAAGAAAAGGAAAACCCATATCAATAAAAGAAGGTAGATCTCCATCAAAAAATGATCATATTGATGAAAGAAAGCACGTCAATGAGACCCTTGGATCTTTCATATAACTCTATGTTTTTCCAAAAATACTATCGATGAAACCCTTGGAAGCTATGCCAAAAATCATCTTGTCAATGGAAGTTGGCTCATCAATGGAAAATATAAAGCCCCTATTGACAGCCTAGTTATATCAATAACATGCATATCGATGAGACAAAAGGAAGTCTCATCGACGGACCCTTTTGATGGAAAAAACCTTTCGATGGAACATCTTTGGATTATATAGAACATTACACTTACATAAAAAAGGATATTTTTTTACCAAAAAAAGTAGAAATTTCATCAATATCTGTTGCTCTTAGATATCAGCAAGACTTCTATTGATGTAAAATATGAAGGATGATCATTTTGGAAAGACCCAAAGATGTCTCGCCAAAAACATCACTCATCCCAGCTACTTAGTTTGTATATCGATAAGACTTTTGTTGATGTCACCCATAAAGGTAACTTGAGCCATCATAACGTAATTTTTTCTTCCAATGATAGTTGTAGCTACTCCGATGGATCTCATCGGTGAAACAAGGAGCATGTTACCCTAATATCCATCTCTCTAGTCCTGATCAACATTTGGTTTTGAATTTAGGGGGAAACCAAAGACATCTCTCCCTGAAATACCATCTCAGACTCATTGAAGCTCTGCATACCTATTTTAGTGGAACATGAAGAATGTTCCACTGAAATATATGTCCTAAAGTGTTCCTCACCAATTTTATCTTTTCAAGCTTTCTCACCTGAATCCAGGTGATGAAAACTAACTTAAAAGGTTAATGGTGATAGAAAAGTTAACATATTTTGGCAACTCAAGGGGATACTTTCCTATTAAGTGTATAGATTAGTAGCCTTAAGAAAATCATTAGGCATGGAGTCACACTGAAGGAATAAGGTAAAGATGCATCTTTTGATAAAACCTTCTCCATATCCTCTTTGAAGAACAAAAACCAATACTTTCCATTTCCTAGAAATAGTTGTGCACATGGACTTCTTGAAAAAATTGGAAATCTACTTTACTATATACATTAAAGGATTTACAAAAAAAAAGTTAAACAAATCTATTAACTGGCTTGTTGAAATAGCTACCTTTTTCCTCATCTTGGAGTGTTTGACATACCCAAGAACCATCCTCCCACCATCATCAAGCTGGTCACACTGGATTGTTCCACATGAATCTAATGGAAAAGGGGAACTTCTCATTTGTTCATGTTGCTCATCTTGAAGAATTAATTCATATTCATCACCCCTTTCATCTCTGAAGGCTAGAAAATATTCATCTTCCTCTTGAAAGAAGAACACCCCTTCCAAGTGATCCATTTATTCTCGATGCTCAAAATCCTCCTCTAATGTTGGCTTGAATAGTATTTCCTCATTATCAACAATAAAATTAGGGAGCTCATAAAAAAGGGCACTCACCATTTCATCATCCTACCCACGAGAATTAAGAGGTTGATTGATATGTTGCCCTTGTAATTCTTCATCTCTGATTAGATTTGGAATAACAAAATCATTCTCATGGATAATGTAGATTCCCAACCCAAGCTTGTCCATATGCCTGGATGGATCTAGTTAATGATTATCTATTTCCCACTCATCCAAATTTAGATATGGAATGCCTTCAACAAGGGTATTGGATTCATAGATCATACCCCCTTCCTCCTCATCATAGAAAGTACAATTCATGTTTTTAGGATTAAGTACGTAAGGCTCTACATGATTGATGTTAAAGGTTTCTACCTTTATAGAATTTTTTGTGCCATATCTAGTTCTAAAAAACACGTGGGACCAATTAGAGGCTATAAAACCTCCTATTTTAGTAGTGAAATCTCTAGATAGAAAGATGAAAAATGTTACAAGGGGGTCTATGACTGATATGTCTTGCAAGATAGTGCAAATAGGACATGTATGCAAGGCCAAATTTAAATCTTTCAACACCCCCACTATCTTTATAGAAGTTTCATCTAGTTGGGCAAGCTCCTTAGTCACAGGTTCACATTTTATGCCTAGAAGATCAACATCCCTCTTAGGCATGATTGATGTATTAACACTTTAGTCTATCAAACCAATGTGAGGTAATTTATGTCTAATGATTAAAGAGAGATAAAAAAGGGGAAGGTTTGTCTTTCTTACTTTTTTCCTCCTTTATAGGCCGCAAAAGACTTATGAAACCATTTGATGTTCTATTTATCGTTGTTTGTCATCTTTGATCATTTATAGTCTTCAAATCCTCTTATAGCAATTCCAACTGAGGTGTTGAGATGACATCCCACATAGATATAGGAATTTTGGTCTTCTTCATCTGGTCTACAATATTGAAAGGGATCTTTGTTGACTTGATAAGGCCCTTAGCAACAATAAGGTCTATTTTTTTAAAAGGGACAACTTGAGGCTCCTTTGGCTTCTTGCTACTCTAATGTGTATTCTAATTTTGTAATGGGGAAACACCATCATGTTGTCTATCTGACGATATAATAGGTGTAGCTACCTTTGAAGTTGAAGCTTGATCGGATAAAGAAGGTGAAACACTCTCTATTGCTTTTCTCTTGCTCCTATTTTTATGATTTATACCATCATTACTCTCATGATTTACACCACATAAATCCCCGTATTGTCAATTCATAATAGAAGAATCCCCTTGTGTTGGGATTGAAATCCAAAATTGAACTGATTTGTATCATATTTGTGTCCTGATATTGTTGGTTCCTCTTGCATGGTTAGAGATTGAGAAAACTTTTCCCTTTGGAAAATACATTGATCATAAGAATGATTGCAAGTAGCACACTATTCTTTCCCTTTGGTAAGATTTTTTTGGTGCGACATTATTCAAGAGCCTATTTTGGTTCCATGAGCCTTGTCCTTGATTTTTTGGCCTATTGAATGTAGAATTATGAGTATGAGGCTGATAAGGCCTACTACCTTGATCTTTTTTCCTTTCTAAAGTCACCACCTTATTTCCAATACTCTGCATTGAATTTTCAACATCTTTCTTCATGTTCTACAATCTAAGATCCAAGCCTTGTATCCTCTACACTATGATTTCCATCATGGATTCAAGTTTACTATTTGAAGATGCAAAATCTGATGGGGAAAAAATAAGAGGCCGACTTGTAGTTGTAGTAGGAATAGGATCCTAAAGGCATTGGAGGCCTTGGAGCTAACTTCCCTCCCTGAATTAGGCAATTCTCTGCCCTTATAGCTACATCATACACAACTTGTAAGGTATCTCCACCCATTTCTGCAATGTGGTACAAATATCATTGTTAAAAGCTCTAAGATAATGCAAGAAAGAATTACCAGGAGAAGGCTTCATTGAAGCAAGAATCCTATCCCATGTCTTTTGAAATCTATAGTTGATGTCAGTCATGAATTCATAAGGTGCTCTTTTGATTATGGTAAGCTTCTCTAAAAGTGATAGATGATCATTTTTATCCTCAAAGTGCTTACATAGTCTTTCTCCTAATTCATCCCAATCATGGATGGACTTATGTGGCAATCTTTTGTGCCACTACAAAGCTTTTCCTTTTAGTGATGACACTAGAAGTCTAAAAACAACACCATCCTCTGTAATACCATGTATATTATATATATTTGAAACTTCTTGAATGTGTTTTATTGGGGAAATAGAAGTTTCACTAGTGAAGTATGGTAAACGTTTAAGTTCAAACACTAGTATATCATGACTATGAGCCAAAATAAGAGGGATACCACCATTAAAGGTAACAAAAACCAGAAATCTAGGGGCAACCATACGAAATAATAATCTATTTAATTGAGTAGATGGCACCCTGTTGTCGGGATATTTGAATGTACCGGTTATTATATTAATAAAGTATTATGTTAGTCTTGATTGTTAGTGACTGAGAGGTTAGATAGTTACGTCATGACGTTTCGGTCGTGGCCCTTCGGGTAGTTTATATACCCTCGCAGAGGATGGACACAGAGATATTATTGTATGATCATTATGATGTAAATGTACTTGCCAGTCTGGAATGATTAATGAAAGTATTTATTATTCTATGATATATTCTATGTTTATTGTATTTCTTGTACTATGTCTGTGCAATACTAAGTTTACCCGTGACGGTAAACATCTGGCACCGCTGCCTAGACGTACTCGGGAAGAGAAGTGAGGAAAGGATTTATGCCCAATGTTTTAAATAAAGATAGAAATAAAAAGGCACGAGATGACGAAGGTGAGGCCGCACAGAAGGCTTTGATCTCCGCGCAGCAACGTGAATGTCGGTATAGGCTGAGGCAACTTGCCAAGGACCAACTTGCCAGAGGGTTGCCCGAAGGGAACCTCGGAAGTGGTACGGAAGGTTCAGAGGCCGACGGGGAAGAGTTAACTTCACCGGAGCGTCAGAGAGTGCGGAGTAGGGAGGAACTACTCGAGGAAACATGATTGAGACAGGTCTTACTTCAGGAAGAGCGAGACCGGTTTGAAGATTTGACCCGTACACCACGTGCGGAGGACCAAGACCACGAAGGGAACCGTACGGTCGAAGGTGACGATACTAGTGGAGGTGCCAGTGATAGTACGGCCGAAGGCGCTATGAACACACAGGCGAACCCTCTGTTGGAACCAAGGACTCCACACAGTACGGTCCCACCAGTCACACAACTACCGCAAGGGCAAGTGCCACCGATGAACACTACACACAATACTCAAGGAGGAGGTAGTGTCAGAGTATCGAATCCCCCACGGAGGCAAAAACCTACCATGGATGCGAGTAAGAAGAAACTACCCAAGTTCACAGGCCAAGCGAAGGAGGATCCTATTCGGCATTGCCGGACTTGTGAGACTATTTGGGTTGCCAATGGAGTCACGGACCAGGATGAATGGATCTGACAATTCCCCGCGACATTGAGGTAAGGAGCCATTGACTGGTACTCGAATGTAGACAAATCCAGCTTGACGACATGTAATGATGTGAAAAAGGCCTTCCAGACAGAATTTCAGTTGTTAAGGGACGATAATGAGATTCTGGCAGAGATTTACAATACCAAGCAAACAAAGAGTGAGTCTGTTCGTGCCTACAGACAGTGACTGAAGGAACTTATCGGGAAGATGGAGTCCACCCCAGCAGACGAACTCAAGAAAAGATGGTTCGTGGAGGGACTCAAAGCTTCCCTTCGGAAGAAAATGAAAATTGTCCCTCCCATGTCATATAGTGACACATACAACCGTGCAATGGACTTGGAGAGCGAGTGTAAGACCTCCAGGAAGACTAAGTCTTCAGATGATGAATCGAAGACAGAAAGCAGCGAGGGCAAATCAAGTAAGAAAGTGTTGGCCCTATAAAAAGATCTGGAGAGGATGATGAAAGAACTGAAGGCCACCAAGGGAGGCTTGAGAAAAGCAGAGGAAGACGACACTGTGTGGTGCACAGACTGCAAAGAAGCAGGCCACACGAAAGGTTCTTGTCCCAAGAAAGCCTTTTGCGACATCTGCCAGATTGTGGGAAATTCCACCAAAGAATTTCCCTACAACCTGAGGGTGAGAAATCAACAAGTGCTCTTCACCCAGGTGCAACCCTCCACGTCCGGGACCGGCGGTCAACAAAATGCTGCATCATCCGGTGGGTACAAAAATAACTGACGGGGAGGTCGAGGTAATGATGAGAACAAGTTGCAGGTCCAGTATGACGTGAAGGGGAGGCCCATGATACAGTGCAGAAGCTGTAACCAATGGGGACATTATGCCTGTGACTGTCAGAATGAGGCTACTGCTCCACTAAAACTGTGTCAGTGGTGCGGACCGGGAGATCACGATGACACTAACTGTCTGAATCTCGGCTGCAATATCCTAGACATGGAACGAAGGGGCATGGAGAAGGTCCTGGCAATCACACATGGACAGATAAAGAAGGCCACATATCCTCACCCTCCGACAGAGAAACAAAGGATGCTCGAGGCGAAGGCTGAGATCGTGAAGGGTATGGAGGACCGAAGGGACTCCACAGACGCGGGCACTTCTACCCGAGCAATGGTTGAACAAAATATTTTAAGGCAGATAATGCAAATGGAGGTACCCGTAAAGGTCAAGGACCTACTAGAAACTATTCCACACTTGAAAACGGCCCTATTCCTAGGCCAAAACATTCCAGCAAGCACGGTTGAACGGACGGAGGTTCCCGGCGGCTCCGTAGCTGACCCCATGATGTTATCAATAAATAATGGGTGGCACCCTGCAGTGGTGGAGATGGGTATCTTGGGTACCATCCTCACAAACATGATCATTGATGGTGGATCTGGGGTGAACGTCCTGCCGAAAGAAACCTAAAAGAGCTTGGGGAAACCAACATTGTGGCCACCGACATTTAATCTACTAGGGGCCGACCAACATGGCATCAAGCCCCTTGGCACACTGATGGCACAATAGGTAACTATCAGGAGCCAACCATTCATCCTCGACTTTGTTGTAATCCCCCTCAAGCAGAAGGGGTATGACGCCATCTTAGGAAGGGGGTGGCTAGTGACTGCCAGAGCCAATCACAATTGGAAAAGAAACACCTTGGCATTTGAGAAGGGGGGAAGGAAGTTTGTGGTGGACCTCACTACGCAGATGGTCGGGGAGGAAATGGC
>MU224751.1:1124919-1145210 GCA_018584345.1 Thuja plicata
ACAGGAAATTGAAAAATACCCGTACGGCTATGCATGACCGTACGGCAGAAAATTTAAAAAAAAAACTTTAAAAAAAAAAAAAAAAAACTTAAAAAAAAAAGAGTAAAATGTACGTACGACTTGATACCGTACGGAAGCAAAAATAAAAAAGTGTCTATATGGTACCGTATGGTCTGATACCATATGGTTGTAGAGGAACATTTATTTATTTAAAAAAAGAGTACATTCGTACGACATGATATCATACGGGATTGTACGACCACACGAAAAAACATGACCATACGATGGAAGATTGTACGGTTGACAAAAAAGACCGTACGACAGATGTGGCATCAAGGGGTGGGCCCGTACAATCTCGTACCTCCACCCACATCATCGTATGGCCACCTAGAGTGTCTAGCATGGGGACAGGATTAGGGAAGCCCAGCAAGGATGTCGTACGGCGTACAACAAGAACTCAGTAGGGGAGAATACATGCCGTACGACCTATGGAACAACACACCCTCATTGTACGGCAGTAAGGAATCCTGCATGTGCAAAGGGGAAATAAGAACTTTGTCATATGTGCGCAGTAGGAGAAACTTCCTTACAGTCGCTACGGCTAGAAGGAAGAGCAGTTTCATACGGATGGCAAGTAGTGGTAGAGAAAGTTCTTCAAAAAAAAAAATGACGATAAATCAAGACAGTTCAAAATGAATAATGTATGGTACCGAAGGGAAGGGAATAAGTAGGCAGTAAGGAAAACACAAGTAGTTTGCAGAAAAGAGTATGGGATCAGAAGAAAATCACAAAAATGGTGGGTTTGAAGGTGCTAAATTGGTCCTGGCGGCGAGGGGCGCTGCCCCTCGACCCCGCCCTATCTCGTGACAGTGAGCGCACCTAGGGTGCTACCCTAGGGCCCCGCGAGGGTGCTGCCCCTCGACCCCGCTGGGGGCGATGCCCCCTAAACCCCCAGTCAGTTCAGTTATCAGCCTTTGGAAAGTGTGATCAGTTGATGAGACCTGAAGCTGCTACAGGCATAGAGTGTCTGCGTGCTGGAGGTGGAGAGAGTACTAGAGCAAGCCTTTGGAGAGGGGTACTATGCTTTGAGGCGTTCAGAGGAGTAGGTGTTGGTTGGAGGTGAGACTATCTTGGTGGATGCATAGAGAGCTTGGGAGGAGCTGACCACCCGGTTGGAGGCAGTAGAGAGACACTTGACTCAGCGTATCGAGGAGTTGGAAGCAGAGAAGGCATCATAGGTGGCTATCAAGGTCAGATTGGCTAGGGAGACAGTATTGTGTTAGCCGAGGCTACAGCTGAAATGTGTTTTTTTTGGAGACAAGTTTGGTGCAAGCATGGGAGGAATGTGATATGACAGAAAAAGAATGACGACGCAACATTGATGGGGAGGGTGGCACTTCAGCTTTTTCAGGGATACCCTCCGCCCCTTCTCTTCAGTGATTCTATGTGGTGTATTTCATCTCCCTTTTGTTGTAAGTCATCGGAGATGACTTGTTTTTTAAGGGGGGATGATGTTGTCAGGATATTTGAATGTACCGGTTATTATATTAATAAAGTATTATGTTAGTCTCGGTTGCTAGTGACCGAGAGGTTAGATAGTTACGTCATGACATTTCGGTCGTGGCCCTTCGGGTAGTTTATATACCCTCGCAAAGGATGGACACAGAGATATTATTGTATGATCATTATGATGTAAATGTACTTGCCAGTCTGGAATGATTAATGAAAGTATTTATTATTCTATGATATATTCTATGTTTATTGTATTTCCTGTACTATGTCTGTGCAATACTAAGTTTACCCGTGACGGTAAACACACCCTAGGTTATGATATATCAACCAGAGGAACAAAGAGAGATCTAGATGGTGTATGTTTTTCTTCTTAACACCTAACTGGTGATAGATAAAGTCTATCCCTTCTTCAAGAACTTGAAAATAAGAGTTGAGAAAACTGAAAATTACCTCTAGAAGATGCCCTTGTTTGGATTTTGGGCATGAATTGTAGCAATCTAGTCTGTGAACTGAGATTTAGAGATTGAGTCACCAAATACTTGGATTTGAGCCTCTTAAAGGATAGAATGTTAAGAGTAGTACTATCTCTTCAACATAGAAGTTTAAGTCCTTTGTTTGGCACCAACACACCAGTATAGTTCTTTTATAGCTTGAATGTAGTCCCACCAAGCATGCCAACAAAATTGTCACAAAATTTTGAACCCTTGTTTAGGTGACGGTTAGTGACCTAAATATCCTTGTGAAACATGGAGACAATCTCCAAGTGTGGGACTTGATAGATGAGGTTGAATCTTCATAGAAGGTTGATTTCCTATATAATTAGGGTGCACCTAAATCTACTATCTTTCGAGGAAAAGAGAGAAGGATATGCTAAAAGGGAAAGGGGGTGATATATCAAGATTGAATAATTGATCTCCCTCTACCTATAACTATACTTTGAATCCAATAATACCATAACAATACACTGCCCAGATATTTATCAACTTTGTCTCTATATGAAGGTAAGGGATTAATACAACCTTTTGAGGAATATAACATTCACTAATCAAGATTGATCAATCAAAGATTAAACACTCACAAAAAGTTTTAGATGATTAAATACATGAAAATATCAAGGAAAAGATTGCACAAGATATCTGAACTTAAGAATAGGTAAAACAACAATTTTATTGAAATCAGGCAAGGCTTATTTACAATTACAAAGAAAGAATTCTACAAAAGAAATAGAAAGAAGATCCCCTGAAAGAATATACATTTTTGCCTTTGAAAGAGTTCAAGCATAACTCTTATTTAGACATGAAGTTCAAACCATGACTTAGGGTTGAGTTACAAAAAGAGAATAAATTAGAAGAAATTTTGATCTCTACAAGTTGAATCTCCGAAGTGACTTAGGAGGATGGTTGAATAAGTGCCTTTTCAAAACAAGAATGAAAAATCTCCAATAAGTACATGCTGATTATCCATTGATAGCATGGAGAACATGGATCGAGGATATTTGCAACTATAAATGGGAATGAGACAATCTAGATGAATTGACTAGATGCACATAATGGATTCACTTCAAGTAGAATGTCATTGGGTGTAGCTGAAAGAGTTAATTCTTAATTCCTTATTTTGGTATTTATCATTGAGAGCTTACCCTATGGACTCTGCCTCTGCAAAATTTCTATCTTTTCATTCACACTGTCCATACATGTCTACCACGACATTTGATAAGACCACACTATGCTTTATTAAAACCCATTGTCGATGAAGAAAGACATATCGACAAAGTTGCCCTACATTTGATAGATCTTCAAGTTATATTGACATGTGAACCTTTGATGAAACAAGGGAAAGTTTTATCGATAAAGCATTGGCCTATTGGAAGCAAAAGAAAACCCATATCGATTGAAGAAGGAATATCTCTATTGAAAAATGATCATATCAATGAAAGAAAGCACATCAATAAGACCCTTGGATCTTTCAAAGAACATTAGGTTTTCCCAAAAAAATTATCAATAAACCCTTGGAAGCTATGTCGAAAATCATCTCGTCAATAGAAGTTGGCTCAACGATGGAACACAGAAACCCCTTGTCGACAGCCTAGTTATATTGATAACATGCATATCGATGAGACAAAAGGAAGTCTCATCGATGGACACTTTCAATGGAACATCTCTGAATTATATATAATGTTGTAGTTAGATCGAAAAGGATCTTTATGGCCAAATAGAGTAGAAATTTCATCGATAATTGCTGCTTTGAGATATCGATAAGACTTATGTCGATGTAAAATTTGAAGGACGACCATTTTGGCATGACCCAAATATGTCTTTCCAAAAAAATCACTCATCATAGATACCCAAGGCATATATCGACAAGACTTTCACCGATGTCACCCATTGAGGTAACTTGACCCATCAAAACACTATTTTTCCCTTCCAACAATAGTTGTAGCTACTTCGATGGATCTCATCGGTGAAACAAGGAACATGTTACCCCTATATCCACCTCTCTAATCCTAATCAACATTTGGTTTGGAATTTTAGGGGAAACCACAAATATATCTCCCTAAAATTGAGTCTTAGACTCATTGAAGCTCGACATGCTTATTTCGATGAAACATGAGGAATATTCCACCAAAATCTCTATCTTGAAGTGTTAATCCTCACTGATTTTATATTTTCAAGCTTTATCAAATAAATTCAGGTCATGGAAACTAACCCAGAAGGCTAATGGTGATAGAAAAGTCAATGTGTAAATTTAGCCCCCACTTTAGCGGGAGTATGAGACAAACTCATGCTCACGGTAAAGTAGATCAATTCATATGAATGGTCTTACCAAGGTTAAGGAGACAAATAAGCATCAAGCCTCCAAGTGACTTAAGTCTTCATCAAATCTGAAACCAAAATAAGAGAGGCATCACTTGAGAGAGAAGCAGGGCACAACCACTAGACTAGTAAGTAGCTTCCTTACTGTGGATCATGCAAAGGAAAAGGTGTTGCAAAAGATAACATTTAAAGTCTAGCAAGCTACATAGTTTTGTTATATTGTGGTGATTGATCAAGAAAGTACTATCCAGGAAAGTGTTTTACCTTTTTGAGGCTTATTTTCAGCCAATTTTTGGGTCGATATGTTCTAACTCTAAAGGGGCATAAAGATTGCATAAATTGGATTAGGGTTAGGGTTTTGTATTATGTATGTATGTTTTACAGTGGAATTGAGTTGTAAGGGGATTGCATATTGCAATCAGATTGTAATCACTGGATAATAATAAGATTGGGACTAGTTGTTGGTGGATTTAGCCCAGGGATTGGGTGAACCATGCTAAATCTTTGTGTCTTGCGTTCTCTTCTATTTTTGATTTATTATTCTCTGATATTGGTTATATTTTTGCATGTAATTATTATTTTTTTCTTGTTAATCCTAACAAGTGGTATCTAAGCAAGGTTGTTTTTAGTTATTCTATGCAAGAAGATCTCATAGTTGAGTGAGAGTCTCATGGTCAAGTGGGAGTAATGGAAGATGAGGGTAAGTTGAAGGTTGAGAAGTTTAATGGGCATAACTTTCAGTTATGGAAAATGTAGATGGAGGACTATCTCTATCAGAAGGATTGATGGCGACCATTGGAAGGAATGAGCAAGAAAGTGGCAACTATGTCTCAGGAGGATTGGGATATTCTAGATAGAAAGGCAATAGACAATATTCACTTATGCCTGGCACAATCAGTGGCGTTTAATATTACAAAAGCAAAGACAACTAAAGAGTTGATGGAACCCTAGCGAAGTTATATGAAAAACCTTCTGCTTCGAATAAGGTATTTCTTATGAAGAATTTATTTAATATGTATATGGTAGAAGGTGGGGCAGTGACTGATCATTTAAATGAGTTTAATATAGTTACTATTCAATTGTCTTCTGTGATTATAAATTTTGATGAAGAAATTAGGGCTCTTCTGATTCTGTGTTCTTTGCCAGAAAGCCAGAATGGTTTGATAATGGTTGTTAGTAACTTTGTTTCTAATTTGAACACCCTAAATTTGATGATGTTTTTGGTGTTATTCTGAGCGAGGATATTTGTAGGAAAAGCTCAAGTGGATCTATCGCAGGTAGTGTTTTGAATGCAGAAAGCAGAGGCAGAACAAGAGATAGAGAAAACAACTCTGGAAATCGTGGGAAATCACGAGGAAAGTCAAAGGGAAAGAGGTCTCAATCAAGAGGACCTAGCGACTGCTAGTAATGTGGAAAACCAGGTCATAAGAAGAAAGATTTTTAGTCTCAAAAGAATAAAGAAGGAGAAAATCAACAAGGCAATAGGGAGGCAAATGTGGTAATTAATAAATATGAAGATGACGGTTTGCTCCTTTCCCTTAAAAATGTTGATGATTCATGGGTTCTAGATTCAGGGGCTTCTTTTCATGCTACACCCATAGGAGTTATTTCACTGATTATGTCCAAGGTGATTTTGGGTAGTTTATTTGGTAGATAATGAACACTATCAGATTGTTGGGAAGGGAAGAATTAAGATTAAGTTGCAGAATGGGAATCATTGGCTACTACAAGAGGTAAGACATGTTCCAAGCCTGAGTAGAAATTTGATTTCAGTAGGGAAACTAGGTGATGAGGGTTGCATAGTTACTTTTAATCATAAAAATTGGAAGGTTTCAAAAGGTTCCTTAGTAGTAGCAAAAGGTTTGAAAGTAGGCACCTTATATCTTTGTACAGGTAATATTGTTCCTTCTACTTTAATTGTTACAAAGAAAAGTGAATGTTCAGGAACAATTGCTACAGTTGAGCAGGTAGAAAATGAAATAGTCATTGTGGATACCAAAACAACACTATGGAACAACAGACTTGGGAACATGAGTGATAAAGGTATGAAATTACTTCATTCAAAGAAATTTTTACCAGGTCTGAAATGTGTGAATATGGATTTATGTGAAATTTGTGTATGGGAAACAAAAGAGAGTTAGTTTTCTAAAGGGTGGGAAAGAAAAGAAAGATAATAAATTAGATCTTGTGTGCATACAGATGTATGGGGGAAAACTCATGTATCTTCCCTCGGTGGCTTTCTTTATTATGTTACTTTCATTGATGATGCAACTAGGAAAGTCTGGATTTATTTCCTTAGGCAACAATCTGATATATTTGAAACTTTTACAAAATGGAAAAGCTTGGTTGAGAATGAGACTGGAAAAAGATTAAAATGTCTTAGATCTAATAATGGTGGTGAGTATTTCAGCAAATATTTTGAATATTATTGTTCCTCTAATGGTATTCGTAGGCAGAAAAATGGTTCCAAGTACTCCACAAGAAAATGGAGTGGCTGAACGCGTGAATAGGACAATAATGGAGCGTGCAAGGACTATGAGATTGCATGTTGGGATCCCCTTAAAAATGTGTGCAGAGGATACAAATATTGATATTTATTTAATTAATAGAGGTCCCTCTACTCCTTTGGGTTGTGGTATTCTAGAGGAAGCATGGACTAGTAAGAAGGTAAGTTATTTTTTTCTCAGAACCTTCAGTTGTGAAGCATTTGCACATATAGATTTTGAAAATAGAACCAAGATGGAAGCAAAATCAAAGAAATGTGTACATGTTGGATATGGCATTGATGAATTTGGCTATAGGATTTTTTATTTTGAAAATCATAAAATTATAAGAAGCATGGATGTCATATTCAATGAGAAAGTGTTGTACAAAGATCTAGTGCGACATCATGAGAAGAAAGACAATGATTATATAGAACTGGATGATACTCCAAAGATGATGTTCCAGTAGTTCCTTATTCTCTGCAACAATAGAAACAACAAATACCACACACCCCGGTGAATTTTAGACGGTCAACAAGGCTAAGTAGACCTCCAGATAGATTTCACCATCTTTTTATTCTATTTTATTAACTGGTGGTGGTGAACCTGAATGTTATAATGAAGCTATGCAGGTGGATACACAGCTTCAATGGGAGTTTGCAATGATAGAAGAAATGGACTCTTTGCTAAAAAATCAAACTTTGGATTTATGTAAGTTACCTGCAAGTAAATGAGCTTTATAAAATAAATGGGTTTATAGGCTGAAAGAAGAAGATAGAGGTAAGAAAAGATTTAAATCCAGATAATTTCTCCAGTTGTTAAAATGACTTCTATTCATAATATTTTAAGTATTGTGGCAACTAAAGATTTTCATTTAGAGAAGCTTGATCTTAAAACAACTTTTCTTCATGGTGATTTGAATGAAGAAATATATATGGTACATCCATATAGATTTGAGGTCAAGGTTAAGGAGAGTTTAGTGTGCAGATTGTAGAAAAGTTTATATGGATTGAAGCAAGCACCTCGGAAATGGTATATTACATTTGATACTTGTATGAATGAGAATGGATTCACTCAATGTAATTCTAACCATTGCATTTATTTCAAGAGGTTGAATGATGACATATACATTATCATATGTTTATATGTTGATGATATGCTTGTAGCTGGGTCTAACATGGATCATATTAAGGGGTTGAAACAATAGTTAGCAAAATATTTTTCTATGAAGGATCTTGGGGGCAACAAAACAAATCATTGGCATAAAATTTTGCAGAAATAGGAAGAACGGAAAATTAACTCTATCTCAAGTTGATTATGTTGAAAAGATGTAGCAGAGATTCTCCATGAAGGATGCCAAAGCTGTCAGTACACCTTTGGATGGTCATTTGAAATTGACTAAGGATATGTGTCCAAAGACACCAGAAGAGGAGGATAAAATGTCCAAGATACCCTATGCTTCAGTTGTAGGGAGCTTAATGTATGCTATGGTATGTACTAGGCCAGATATTGCACATGCAATGGGAGTTGTTAGTAGGTATATGAGTCACCCTTGGATTGAGCATTGGAATGCAGTCAAATGGATTCTCAGATATTTGAGAGGTACATCCAATAAGTGTTTACACTTTGGGGGCTCTACTACTATTGTTCAAGGCTATGTTGACTCAGATTTGGTAGGAGATATTGATACCAAGCGGAGTACTACATGTTATGTATTTACTTTTGGTGGGACAACAGTGAGTTGGATTTCTCAATTATAAAAGGTGAATGCTTCATCCACTACTGAGGCAGAGTATGTTGCTTCTACAGAGGCAGTCAAGGAGATGATATGGCTTCAATTCTTCATGGAAGAATTGGGACATCCACAGGTGAATAATTATTTATATTTAGACAGTCAAAGTGTCATTCATCTTGTGAATAATTATGCTTTATACTCAAAGACAAAGCACATACAGTTGTGGTATCACTTCATTTGGTCAATTTTGGATGATGGGCAGTTAAATCTGGAAAAGATACATACAGATGATAATCCAGTGGATATGTTTACAAAGGTTGTGATGAGGGAGAAGCTAAATTCTTGTTCAACTTTGGTTGGTCTTCTAGATTGAATCAACTAACATAACAACAAAGTCCAGGAAGGTTGGATCCAGTGGGAGCTTCACAAGGTAGCGGTTTAGCTACAGGATCAGTCTCCAAGTGGGAGAATTTTTGGTTTATGTGGATTCTGATTAGTCCCCAAGTGGGAGATTATTATATTGTGGTGACTGATCAAGAAATTACTATCGAGGAAAGTGTTTTACATTTCTAAATTTTTTTGAGGCTTATTTTCGGCCAATTTTTGGGCCGATATGTTCTAACCCTAAAACAACATTAAGATTGTATAAATTGGCTTAGGGTTAGGTTTTTGTATTATGCATATATGTTTTACGGTGGAATTGAGCTGTAAGGGGATTGTGTATTGCGCTCAGATTGTAATCACTGGATAATAATAAGATTGGGACTGGCTGTTGGTGGACATAGCCCAGGGATTGGGTGAACCAAGTTAAATCTTTGTGTCTTGTTTTCTCTTCTATTTTTGGTTTATTATTCTCTAATATTGGTTATATTTTTGCATGTAATTGTTATTTATGTCTTGTTAATCCTAACAAGTTTCTAGTCAACCCATCAAAGAGGATCAATATGAGGATCCAAAAAGTGGGCAATCAAAGGACCGAGTGTGTGCGATTAGTCAAATGAACAATGAATGCGAGACTAGTCTAAGGATCCATGATAGGTAACATTGAAATATTGTGTGTGTGTGTGTGTGTGCAAGATGTGAAAGAATGAGCAAAGTGTATGCCCCATGTTAAAGTAATTTAAATACCTTAATGGGATAAATAACTTTAACAAAGTGTACATGCATCCAACAAAAGATGTTTCCACTATGAGATACCCCAAGAAAGGACAAAATAAGGGAAATGAAACACATAATAAAAGAGAGGACATAACGGATCTACTAACTCAAGGGTCAATATGATCATGTGATAATACATGTATATTATATCAAAATTAAATGTCATCATTCCCCCAAGGTAGAAAAACTATAAGAACAATGGAAGAATTTCACGTAAGATTCACAAAGAAGATTCTTTTTGGGTCAGCATCACGAAGACCAAAAAGAATAGGTAGCTATTGTTTTGCATCATCCCTAATCAGATAACACAAAGACACATTTATGAACAATAGCACATGTACAACATAGAAGAAATGAGATACAGATAGAGGAATATTACAAAAAATTGATTCCTTTATCACCTTGCACCAACGAAGCAACAAGGGTCACTTAAAGAAATCTAAACAAAACATATAACAAGAAACACATCACAAAGGAAGCACATCACAAAAAACAAGCATAACATACAAGAGGAGCTAGTCATGCATATTTCCTGCCCCTCCATATCGGTCTGTAGTATTTAGGGAAGGTGGGAAACATGCAAGAGGAGAAAAATACAACATGATAGATGGAAGAATAGCCAGTTCCAAACAAGGACCATGTCGTAAAGATGGGTCACTTTGTTTGTCACTAGGAATAAGAGATAATTGTTGTGAAGACATAGCTGAAAAATCATGATTAACATCAATAAGTTCACACATGTCATCATAATCACTAGCATGAATATCATCATTAGTTTTATCAAAAACATCATCATCTAAAGTATCTTCATCATCCAGATTAATCGTAATAGAATCCAAGATATGAATAAAATTATCATATTTCTTCAATTTCATCTTTTTAAAATTTAATTCCTCCCTTAGGCTATGCATAGGCTATGTTGGTGCTCAAATAAATAAATTGGATTTCCTATGGACTTTCTAATCCAATGATGAGAAACCCAAGTGATTTGGCCAACTAACAAGTCACAACCAAAACAAGGTTGGAACTTCTACAATTCTGGCTCTGCAGGACCAAGGCTAGTAGGCCTATACCTTAGCTTATCCTTCAAGTCTTAAGGATTTTTATATAAGATAAAACACATTCCAAATCCTCTCTCTCAAGTATGGCAAAGGCACTTGAAAGAAATCAAACTGAAAATAATATATTATAAACTGCAAAACTGAAATACTTTGTGGGATTTTATGAATGCTTAGTAAATATGTATAAATTGAAATGAACAGATGGATAGGATGTCACAAAACTTAAAAAATAAAATAAATAACCATAATCCAATAAATTATTAGATCAATTCCTTATTCTATCATGGGCAAGAGAGTGAAAATCATCCCAACCCTATGTACAATCTCAGAGACAATTTTCAAGAAACATATCACCAACTTTTCAAATGACAAACCATTTGATTTTGGCCACAATTAATTGAATTTAACCATGCAATATGAAAAGACCAATTGGTAATAAAGTTGTAAATTTAATCCAAAGTATGCAACATCAAACTATCACTTTGTAGAAAATCAAAAGATTTTATCCAAGGGACTAATTGAAAACAAAATTGAATCTATTCCCACAGATGAAAGAAAAAAGCACTTATCTTTATTGATTTTGAAAAAATGGTACATCCAAGTTCATGTTACAATTGTTGATCCAAATCTTTCCAATCTATAATAACAATAATGATCATCCCTTTTCACATGGTTGTGGAATCCCTATTTAGATAAATTCCAAGGGATGCGTACAAGCTTCACACCAATGTGTCTCTTCATAACAAAAACCTAACCCTAGGATCAACAACTAAACAACACAATTACAATTAAAGAATGACTATCATCCTTGTCTAAAAACATTTTTCGACCATAAGGATCCATCATAATGATAACTTAACAAATCCTTAATAGTATGTCCTGTTAGGAATAACAGTCCACAACACAACTGAGAGGGGGGTGAATCAGTTGTGAGACAAATTATTAAACATTAAAATTTATAAACAAAACTTGCATCCAAATGATAACATAGTAAATGCCAACATAATAACACAATCCTTTGTTGTCGAGGAAACCTTGTTAAAGGTAAAACCCCAGTGGGAATTAGCACCCATAAATAATGTACTGAGAGTATAGTATCCATGTTAAAATATTTAGCCTTGTTAGGAGCTTATTGATGCATTACAGTACACAGTCCCTATTAAAGGATATACCATATTAGGAGTCAAGAGAAATAGTGGCCTCACTACCCAGGCACACTGCCTAAAGAAGGTTAAAGCCACCCTCAGGACTTACAGTCTGAAACACAAGTGTATATTGAAAATGTACACTTCAGTGAATTGTCTGATAGCATATGTATTTGCTTGGCCAGTTCCAATGAAGTAGCATAATCACAAACTCTTCTCTACATCCAATAGCCAATCAAGCTCACAACTTCCACAGTTCTTTGTCTCTATATTTGCCTCTTACATACACACACACCTTTTCAAAATAAAAGAACTCTCATATATACTCTATTACAATAATTGATTAGGTCGGCCAATTAAGCTTTCTCAATATATACACGGTACCTATAACAAGTAAACATCGATTACAATTCATCAAATATAATCCAAGATTTGTAATCCA
The DNA here is from genome assembly GCA_018584345.1 of Thuja plicata. Lineage (NCBI taxonomy): Eukaryota > Viridiplantae > Streptophyta > Pinopsida > Cupressales > Cupressaceae > Thuja > Thuja plicata. The sequence continues at coordinate 1,137,269 of MU224751.1, forward strand.
CGCTTGCAATCCATAATACAAGCTACATCTCTAAAGTCGGCCCCAAATAGGTCTTCTCTAGAACACACACCATGACTGACGTCACCAACAGTCATACGACTAGTGAACCATAAAAAAACATTCCTTAACATGTCTTTTTCCATCCCTTAAGCTCACATAACCTGAATCTATATCGCTCATAAGTTATACTCAAAACATAGAGACTAAATCTGTCAAACATCATTGTCACCGTCCAGTATCTAGTCTTCACTAAAACATTTGTAACTCATCTAATACACACTATTAAGTCATGTGACCTTAGGATTAAGATCACCACACATCACGGTACACATCACTATCTTCTCTCATTCTGAATCAACTGTATAGTGATCATACACCTTTGTTAGTCATAAAGCAATAGTAATAACCAGTCTGTTCTTCCTTCATAGAAACATGTGTTGACATCAATGAAAAAACATGAATGCCAACAACATCATTAGGACCAATTCAAACATGTCCAATATAATAATAATTCTGCATGTTATCACTATGGTACTTTGACCATATATTCATCCAAATATATCGTTATGATAATAGATATTATCATTCATTTCTCAGATTTATCGACCATCTTCAAGCATCCTAAATCCTCATAAATATTCATTTAAGAATGTTTGCATGTCTTCTTAGTCCCTAAAAATTGCATTATTTCATTAGCAGATAGATCCATGGTATCGGCCACCTTCAAAACTCTACATGAAAATGATAATGACATATCAAATGATAAACAAAACCCTAATGCATATAAGATATAATTAAAGTATTAAAACAAAGCAAATAAATCCGTGTCACGTTGCCACCCAAGCTTTTTGTCTTTTTCATCACTCGAGACACGTATCAACTTCTCACAATGCCACAATGGGTAAAACTTGTTCATCTTGGCTTTGCGGTATCATGCCCACAGTAGATCTTTATCTCGCTTAACCGTAGATCAATCTTCTTCCTATTTCAGAACTTGATCACCTTTTTCAATCAGTTTAAAGATCACTGTTGATCTAACCCATATGTTGTAAGATTGAAATTTTAGTAGCTCATACTTTAATATGCTTCAAAAATGATATGTAATCCTTGTTATCCTTCTCAACGAATCATGTATTTCCATATGTATTATTGTTGTCTCACCGTTCAGAACATATGCAAGCCCAGGACATGTGTCACCCAGTTGTGTTCCCTTGAAGGTTAAATATCCCTCATCTTTGCTTTGAGGGATAGCGCTAGTCGTAGATCCTCTCCAAACGTTAATTGCCGATCATCGCATCTTCACTTTTTAGAACATGCGGGCCTGAGACACAGGTTGACATGTCATAATGCCTTGAAGATTAAATAATGTTCATCTTTGGCTTTGAGGCATCATGCCAACCGTAGATGAGATTTGATCTTCATCGAAGATTAACCGTAGATCTTCCCCTCTTCATCGCTCAGAATATGTGGGTACCAAAACATGTGGCAGCTAGTCATGATCCCTTAATGAATAAAAGTCACTCATCTCATGATCAAGGGAATACACCAACCATCAATTATCACTGAGATTTAACTGATTATCTACATTCATTTGCTCAGAGCATTTGTGGGCCTAAGACACATGTCATTTAGGCATGATGCCTCGATAGATAAAGAACATTCACTTCTTGATTAAGGAATAATGTCGACCCTTGATCTTAGCTGAACATTTAGTCATCGAAAAGATCTGCATAAAAGAGAGAGAGAAAAGGCCCGCAAAAAGACATGCAATGATTATATTTATGAATTTGAAAATGAATGTGTAAGCCGAGAGACATAAGAGATTCAATCAACAACATAATTTATGAAATAGAAAGATACAAAATAAATAAGCCATGAATGATATGGATATAAAGAGTACATCCCTGAGTTGTTTGGACATTCAAATTGGTCTGTAAATTTTAGTTCCACCAGTGGCTCTTTCTGGGGATGTGTATTTGTAGTGAATACAATGAGATCCTAGTTATCTCTGGAAAAGTAGACCATTAGGAGAACAAAAGCATATAATACATAGTATACACATGAGAAAAAAAACTTGCCTTTTAAAATTTTTAAGAAAATAAAGGTTTAAGATACTAACCATGTACTAGAAGTTCCTGAGCATAACCTTCTAAATTTCGTAAGAGATAAGAATTCTCACCTCCTTTACCAATGATGACCAAATGACCTACCCATAGAGCATCAAATTTTCCATATTTTCCTTTGTATTTATCTTTTACATTCCATATTAAGACCAGATCTCCTTCTTGAAACTTTATTTTTGTGTTCTTCTTATCAAACAAAACTTTCACTTGCTACTATAATTCATGATTTCTTTCCCGAGATTGATTCCTCATTTCATCCAACTCTGCAAGCTGATAAAATATATCCTCCATGAAGTCCACCTCTTCCCAATGTTCTTTATTTACAAATTTGTATACTGATAGTAAATTGTTCAATGGTAACTGGGATTTCTTCCCATAGACAAGTTCATATGGTGCATATCTAGTAGATTTCTTGAATGTAATTTTGTCTGCCCAAAGTGCAAGTGGTAATTTTGAATCCCATTCTCTCTTTTTGTTGCTCAACATTCTTTTGATGATTTTCATTATATTTTTGTTACTCCATTTTGCTTGGCCATTTCCTTGTAGATGATAACGAGATGAATAAGAAAATTTTATTGTAAATTTCTCATGAAATTTAGTAAACTCTGCAAATATGAAACACATGGCATTATCACAAACAATTTTATAAGGAACAACAAATCTTGTTAAAATATTTTCAGTCAGGAATTTGATCACAATATTACTAGTATCATGTCTAGTAGGTATGGCTTCCACCCACTTAGTGAAGTAGTCAGTGGCCACCAAAATCCATTTGTGTCCACCACTAGAAGTATCAGTGATTTCCCCTATGAATTCTATTCCCCACATTTGAAATGGTTCTTCAGTAGACATGGGTTTAAGAGTTAATACACCATTGTATTTGATCTTTCCTAAACTTTTTTGACATGCTTCACATTTCTAAATACATGCATAACAATCCTTAAATAGACAAGGCCAATAGCATCCTGCATTCAATATTTTATGGGCAGTAGTGGTCTTTGCTGAAAAATGTCTCCCAAATGCCCCATCATGAAGATCCTTAAGCATTTTTTCAGCTTGGTACACATCTAAACAAAAAAGAAGTATATCGTCCCTAATTTTCCAATATAAACCCCTTATATCAAGACATATTTAGATGCCTACAATTTTACTGTCCTCTTCTGACTATTTGTAAGGCTTTCTGGACATTTCATGTGTTTTAAGAAATGTACTATATTTGTGTACCAAGGGCACCTTTCAATACTTTTTTGAGTTTCCCTTAAATTCACCTTATTAACCTGTAATGCATCCATGTTTGATTCTTCCATCAATTTTTCTAACCCTTGTCCTCTAACAATTTTAGTAATCTGAATCTCTACATCAAATTCTTGAATTTGATTCACCCATCTACATCTTTTCCCAATGACTTCTGAGTGTCTGAATATATCCTTTATTGTTGCATCAAGAACATAAGTTATTACTTTTGCCCCAACCAAATAAGGCCTGAAGGATTTTACTGCTTTCACAAGTGCATAAGCTTATTTTTCATTTATATCATAATTCAACTCCGAGGCTTGAAGAGTCTTACTAAAAAATGCTATTGGTAGTTCATAACCTTCATTATTCTTTTGTAATAGGTCAACTTCAATAGTATGGTATGATGAAAAAGAAAATAGTTGAAATGGTTTGGTAGAATATGAGGACTTGAGAATAGGAGCCTCTTTAATTGCCTTTTTGACATTAATAAATGCTTCTAAAGCCTCATCAGTCCATTTCATGTCTGCACCCTTTTTCAACATCACAACAATTTGTTTAATTATCTTTGGAAAATTTGGGACAAACCTTCTCACAAATTTCATCTGCCCAAAGAAAGATTGGATCACTTTGACATTCTTAGGGACCTCAATTTGATCTATTTCTGCAATCCTCTTGAGATCTATTTTTACTCCATCTTTGGATACAATATGTCCTAACAAATTTCCTTCAGTAACTACAAAATGCCATTTCCTTGGGTTCAATGATATTCCATATTCAAGGGCTCTTTGAAATATTTTCTCCAAATGCTTGCAATGATATTTTTCTCTTTTGGAGTAAGAAGTTAAGTCACCTTTATATACCACCATGATTACATCAATAAAATCCTCAAAAGCCACATCCATTGCTCTTTGGAAAGTAGCCCCTGCATTAGTGAGTCCAAAAGGCATTTTGGCATACACATAAGTACCTCAAGGTGTAGTAAATGTTATTTTATATTGTTCCTCTTCTTTTACTTTCACCTAGTTATACCCTGAGAACCCATCCATCATTGATAATAACTCATTTCTTGTAACCTTTTGCAATAATGATTCCATGTTTGGCAATGCATAATTGTCCTTTAATAATGATATATTTAGATTTTTAAAGTCTATACAAAGTCTGATATCACCATTCTTTTTTCTGACAGGAACCAAGTTTGAAACCCATGTTGAGTGTCTAATTGGTTTTATTATGCCAGCATCCCACATCTTGATTAATTCATCTTTCATCTTGGGAGATAAAGCAGGGTTTCTTTTCCTTTGCCTGAATGGTTTGGAATTTGGCTTTAAAGGTATCTCATGCTAAAAGAGATCCTCTCGGTAAGCCTTAAGGTCATCATAGGACCAAGCAAATACATTTCTATAATTTCTCAATAGTTTGATGATGTTTGTTCTGATCTTGGGGGTTGATCTTTTACCCAAAAATATTTCTTCTGGAGATTCCTCATTTCCCAAGTTTATCTTCTCTACTTCATCCATTGTGACATTAGTGTTTTTCTTTTCTAATTTTGAATCTTTATTATCAAACAATCTTTCCAATGATACAAGACCTTTTGGAACCTTATTGGTCTTAAGCCGAATGACTTCCTTTCCAAACAACATTTGTTTCCCATCCTCTATCTCAACATGAGCATTTAAGTCTATTAGTTGATCTTCATATTCTTTCTCACATGCTAAAAATATGATTATATCACTGTCATCCTCGAAGATTTTCCAATTATTTACATTATTGGGTACAACAGGCTTGGTTTTAACTTCTACTTGGACTATGTCTTCACAAGGAATTTGTCGCTTTAATTCCAAATTAGCCATAAAATCTGCAAGGATATTTTTTGATCTATCTATCCAGTTAATAGAAAAAGCATCAAAATATTCTATAGTATCCCACACTTCATTTCTGTACCTTTTACGAGGAGGATGCTTAGCAAAAAATTCATTTCTAACTTGACAAACAATTAGTTCAGAATCCTCAAAGACACTTAAACATTTGAGTCCATATTTACTAGCTATTCTCAAACCAAATAATAGAGCTTCATACTCTGCAACATTGTTAGTGCATTTGAAATCTAATAAGAAGGAATATTTAAATATTTTCTTATCAAGGGCAAACAAAATAACACCAGCTCCATTACCATCCCTACAAAAAGCACCATCAAAATACATTTTCCAAATTGTATTGTTACTCACTTCTGCATGTAACCCAATATATTTAGTATTTTCCATTGCATATTTTGAAATACTTACCTAAAAGTTATCCATATCAGAGTGAAAGAAATGTGTGACCAGGCTTGGATCCACATCTTTGATAATATATGGAATTTGAGTCTCCCTTTCAATTCTCACATCCCTACCATTCACTGGGATAGAGGCATAAGAAAGATCTAATTGAATACTACCTCCTACTAAACTGGACCATTGTCTAGACATAAACATCCCATAAATTGCAGGGACTTCAACAACAATAATATCCATTTTATATGATATTTCAAGACATATAGGAATTTTAAATTCAACATTTTTATTATGCCTAAAACAAGAACTGATCTTTTATCCATAACATAACATCTACCAGATTTGGTATCAACATTCATTCCTAATACTTTCATAACATCATTAGGTATAATGTTTACTATTGCACCAGAGTCTATTATATAATCCTTCACCAATTTATTGTTTATCAACAGTGTAAGATAGAGCAGATCAATTTGATTTCCATTTTTGTTTAGTGCAGTTCCTAGATAAATAGCTGGAGGATCCTTTACTTCTTGGTTAAGATCTTCCTTATTACCTACATTAGACAATATTTTTAAAGCTTCATTTTTGCATTCGGGTATTTTAACTATTTCAAGCAAAGGAACATATATTTTAACTTGAGATAACCCATTAGACATAAAAGAACATTCATTGGGAAGAGATTTACTGGCCACTTTTCTTTTGCTATTTTTAGAAAGTCCTAAGGTTCTACCTATTTCTCTTGAGTAATGACTTTGTGCTTCACCTTCTTTGGATTGCTTCCTTGGCTAGATTTTCGTTTTTCTTCATTCACTGTTCTATTCCTTAATCTATAATTACTTTTTGCTTCTTCAATTGTAGCTATTGTGTATGCCCTTTTTTCTTCTTCTGTTAATTTTCTTAACCCTGGAGTCTTCTCCTGATAATCCCCATACTAGTACACTCTATTGAGGTCATCTTTATAGTAGTATTCATCTGAAGAGCTATAATCATCATATCCCCACATAGGATCTATTGATAATGCATATGTAGTAGGTTGAGGATCATCATCTTCCTCATCTTTTTCTATAACAACTCGTGATACTAAACATTGCTCTGTTGCATGCATGAGGTAACATGCATACATCACACCAAGAGTGTTCCTCCAACATATGATTTACTTTTGACAATGGATCAGGAGTATGCAATTCTTTGTTCACTAGTTTTCCATCCTTCCATGATGTATTATAAGGCATATCTTGCAATCTATATTTGTCATTTCTGAATGGTGGTCAATTTCTCTGGTTGTATTTGAAGTTATCTTTTACATTACTTGTTTGGAGGCTTTTCATCATATTCATAAGCTTATCTAATTTATCTTCCTCTTTGTACTGCTTAGGACCTTTTGGGTTGAACAATCGAGTGTCCTCCCTCTTAGCACTTCTGCTAGATGCCTTCCTATCATTCTCTATATTTATAGCAAATTTGAAAGCATCTACTAAAGTACATGGCTTATGAGATCTAATTTCATGAAGGCATTATATTTTTCCATTAGTATACTCAAGGAAAAACATGTTCTACACCATCGGTTTACTCTACACTGACAGACAGGGCACAACACTACCCGACGCCAAGGTTACCTGACAAACACTGTTCAAGTGTTATCCAATGACAAAAATGTAAATGGAACCCGATGAGTAACAACAGTGTTGTTCGTGTGTAAATGGGTACCTATCGGAACATACACAAACAATCAATAGATCATTATATTAGCAATATGGGGTTAGTGAAAACATGAAAAATACATGAAACCCTCTAAAACCGATCTATTTCCTTCTAACTTAGGAGGAGTATGACCACCAACATATCATCCCTCAGAATATGTTGATGAAACAGTGACCAATACAACCTAGTATGAAGGATTTAGTTGAAAGCAAACTAAATGATGGAACAAGCATGCATATAAACTATGAAAGATGAAATAACACTAACAAATAGTATTGAAATGAAATAGCTTATAATCCTAGCATGAAAATGGCAGCATAACAATGCAAATTTGATCTCTCAAGAAGGCTTATTTGCTCTCAAAACAGGCTTCTATTTATAGAAGAATGGAAGAGAGAGAGGGGGACAAGGTTCATTTATGAACTTGGAGGCCCAATAAATGCACATGTAAGAGCCATTAATGCCTAGGGCATTAATAAGGTATGGGAGAGACATGGGCTTAAAGAATCTTCATTAATGAAGTCCTTAATGAGGCATGTGGGGGTGTAAGAGGAAGGCTTGAGAAAGTGGACCTTAAGGAGGGTCAAGCTTGAGAAAGTTGACTCTCCT
>MU224751.1:1165265-1182309 GCA_018584345.1 Thuja plicata
CCCCCCCCCCCCCCCTTAAGTGAAGCTCAGGAGGTAAGCTAACCTAGCACAGCTATGAAAGCAGGAAAAGAGAGTCCTGACAACAAGGCCTGATCAGGTACCCAATACAAGGAAATCTCTGTGAACTGGAGATAAAGGAGAAAACCCAGTGGGAAAAACCCCTCTCCAAAAAGAAATAGAACAAACATGCTAAAAAAAACATGAAGGTAGGCCTCAGCAAGACCCCCCAAGGACAACTTCCATCACCTTTAGCATAGAACGTAACTGAAGATAGCGTGGAGATGCAAAAGGTTTGGTGAAGATGTCAGCAACCTGTGCATCAGTGGGAATGTACCCCAAAGTGAGAACACCATCCTAAATCTGCTGACAGATGAAATGCATATGAAGCTCAATGTGTTTAGTGTGCTGATGCTCTACCGGGTTGCGGGAAATGTGAATAGCACTCTGATTATTGCACCACAGAATAGTGGGATGATCAAAAGGAAACACAAACTCAGTCATCAACTGTCGAAGCCATAAAATCTCCTAACTAGCATGCACTGCTGCTCTATACTCAGCCTCTGTAGATGAAAGTGTGTGAGCAATCTGCTTCTTGCACGACCATGTGATAGGACCAGAGCCAAGACAAAAGACAAAGCCAGAAGTAGACTTCCGATCGTCAACATCACCAGCCCAATCTGAGTCAGTGAAGCCAACAATGTGAGGAGCCCCTGATGTGTAATCAATGCCATACATAAGTGTGCCCTGAATGTATCTCAAAATCTGCTTGGCAACTTGCCAATGAATCTCATGAGGCTCATGTGAGAACTGAGAGACTAGACCAACTACAAAGGAGAGATCAGGACGTGTGTGTGTCAGGTACAACAAACTACCAACCAACTATCGATCAAAGTAGGATCCAATGAAGGCAAAGTGCAAGAGGTAGACAAAGTAACACCCGACTGAAAAGGTGTGGGAGTAGGCTTACAATCAAACATATCAAAGCGCCAAAGCATGTCAAGAGCATACTTCTACTAGTAAAAAAAGATCCCAACAAAGGACTGAAAAATCTACAGACCCAAAAAGAAGTGTAACAGACCAAGATCAGTCATCTCAAACTACTCCATCAATGCATGCTAAACATCCTGAATCATAGAAGATGAGCTACCTGTGATGAGAAGATCATCAACATATAGCACAAGGATCAAAACCTTATCCTCAAGATGTTGAATGTAGACTGTAGGATTAGAATGACAGTGTGTGAATCCTATAGAGAGAAGAAAGGAGTCCATCTTCTCATACCAAGCCTGAGGGGCTTGTTTGAGACCATATAAAGAATGTCGAAGTCTGCAAACCAAGGAGGAATCCTGCACAAATCCCTGAGGCTGCTCCATGTAAATCTCCTCAGTAAGATCACCATGCAAGAATGCACTCTTCACATCTATCTAAAAAATGGGCCATCCCTGAGAAGCTACAAGGGATAAGACAAGGTGAATAGAGTTCATCTTGGCGACAGGGGCAAATGTCTCAGTGTAATCAATACCCTCAACCTGTGAAAAAACCTTTGCAACAAGACGTGCCTTGTACTTATCAATAGAACCATCAACAACAAACTTAGTATGATACAACCACTTGCATTGCACTAAATTTCTTCCCTTAGGAAGAGAACAAAGATCCCAAGTATGATTCTTCATCAAAGAAGAATACTCCTCCTCCATAGCACTGTCCCACTTAGTATGTCCTATCATTGCTGCAAATGTCTGAGTATCACTACAAATAGCATGACTCAGAAGACAAGAACTTGCAATATGAGACCGGGTACGACAGGAAGTGGAAGGGTCACCAACCAGAGATCCTGTAGCCTCAACTGTAACACGAGCCCATCTAGGCATCTGTGGAGGATCTTGTGGTGGAGGTAAATGGGGATCATCAAGATCATCATCCTCATCATCCTGAAAAGAAACTAGAAGGGATGAGGGAGTAGTGGTAAGTGAAGTAGACTCTGGAAGAAGGGTATCTATTGTAGGAAGGCACTCATCAAACTAGACATCTTGTCAAAATAGGACCTCTCTGGAATCAGGATCAAACAACCTGTATGCCTTAACATCCTCGCAGTAGCCAACAAAAATGAGGTGTCAGCTCTTCCACTCCATTTCTCTCCTCTGAGCATCAGGCACAAATGCCCATGCTTCACTACCAAAAATGTGGAATGAAGATACATCAGGCTTGACATGAGACCAAGCCTCCTCAGGAGTCATATGTTGAACTACCTTATGAGGCATCCAATTTTGAATATAGTTGTCATAATTGACTGCCTCTACCCAAAAAGATGAATCCATGGACCTGGATTGTATCATACAATTAGCCATCTCCCGAAGTGTTATGTTCTTTCTCTCTACCACACCATTCTGCTAAGGGGTGTATGGCACTGAAAACTAATGTTGAAGACCATGTTCAAAGCAAAAATCCCTGAAATATTGGTTCACATACTCCCCCCCATTATCTATGTGCATCCTTCGAATAGAAAGACCAGATTGCTTCTCCACAAATGTCTTAAAGACCTGAAATGAATCAAAGACATCAGACTTGTACTTCAAAAAGTACACCCATGTGCGCCTGGAGAAGTCATCAATGAAAGTAAGCACATATCTCACACTAGAAAAAGAAGGAGTAGGAAATGACATGAGGTCACTATGAATCAACTCCAATGGTGCCAAAGCATGAGTAGCTCATCCGTGAGGAAAAGGATCCCTATGTTGTTTGCCAAGAACACAACCCTGACAAACCCCATCAGTGCAAGTAATCTGTGGAAGCCCAAGAGAAAGTGCCTATGTGCTCATCAGCTAAAGATATCTATAATTGACATGGCCCAAACGCTCATGCCAAAGTCTGCTCACTAAACTTGCATGTGCTATAAGATAGGAACCTGTGCCATCAGAAGACTCAAATCCATCAAATCTGTATAGGCGGGATGCAGTGTCAACACTCCCAGTAGCCACAATCATATCATAATCATGTAAGTCTCAAATAACCACATCATGTCATGAGAACTCAACTGTCTTACCAGAGCCAGAGTGGAAAATCTGATAGATAGACAATAGGTTCGTCAAAATGTCAGGGAAAAAATGAACATCCTGAAGAGAACCCCTAGCTAATGCAACAGAACCAGAACCCAAAATGGAAAGATGAGATGAGTTCCCAACAACAATCTTTTAAGTAGCACAAGGAGCAAGTGAGGTGACCAACTACTGAGTGTGAGTCATGTGGTGAGAGGCACCAGAATCAAGAATCTAGGTGGGCCTAGAAGTCGTTGCTCATGCAGTAAGAGCATGACCTTTCCTTGCAGGGGAGGATGTGGACTGAGGAGCTGAAATGTGATGATCCTGCATGGCTTCCTCTAAAGCCTCCAAACATTTCCAGCACCTAGAAACAGGATGTCCATCCTTTCCACAAAAGCTACAGGTCTCAACTGATTTCTTCTTAGTCTTGGAGGTAGACTCAGTAGATTTTGAAGAAGGTTTACCCTTGGAAGGGTTAGCTGGAGGTTTTGAATTAGTTTTCTATGCAGGTTTGGAGGAATACTCATTTCCTGCTGAATCTTTCTTCTGTTTGGATTTCTGTTTTGGTTTCCCCTGTGAAGACTGAGCAACCAATGCTTGGCTAGAAGAGCCAGAAGCATCCATATGTTGGATCTTTGCATGTTCCCATGTCAACCAATCATAGAATGTCTCAAATGAAGGCATGGTGTGTCTAGCACCCAAAGCATCCATGGTAGAGTAGAAAGTGGAAGAAAAGATCTGATATTGTCCTCTCAACTTTGAGAGTATCAGGAAGATACACTCATCATCTGTCTTGTTTCTCCCACATCCCTGTAAAACTGAGTGCAGAGATTTGAACTTCATCAAGAAGTCCTCCATAGTGAGAAAGCTAGTAGGAGTCAAAGTGGTCAGCTCTGCATCAAGTTGTAGTGCCTGGAACTCATTCACTGTGCCAAACAAATATGAAAACTGGCCCCAAATAGCCCTAGGAGTTGTCAAACCATCCAGGTGAAAAAGGAGACCGTTAGAGATGTTCAGTGCAATCAAGCCCATGATGTCATCCATTTTTTTTCTATGCTGAAGAACCTCAAAAGGGCATTACAGGACAGGTTGGTGTTCATCCAGACATGACCATAAGCCACATGACATGAGTAGCCTGGTCATGTGTGCTTTCTAGGTGTGATAATTGTGTGGTGTCAGCTGGGCCACAGAGGGGTCTGACATTGAGAGAAGAAGTAGACAAAAATAGAAGGGTCATTTCTGAATTAAAGTACAGAAAGAAAATGCACCCCCCATAATGTATAAATCTAACCCCCATATAGCAAAGAGAAAATTATGGAAAGCACAAAAAAATGAGAAGAAAACCTAGACGCCAGATGCAGAGAGGGAGGAAATAGAAGTCTCTACTTGAACACCAAAAATGAGAGCTCAAATGGTTGAATTAGAAAATGAGACCAGCATCATCACATCTGGCTCAAAAACACCTTTCCGATGATATTTTGTTTTTCGAAAACAGACATCGTATGCACAAGTTACAACCAAGAAACCAACTGCTCCTCTGAAAATGAGCTCTCTAGAAAAAACCAGTCACGAAAAAAAATTTGATGGTCAAACGACCATCATAGGGCCTGGGAAAAAAATTGACGGTTGTCTGCACGTCACGGGCATGTCTCGTCGAAAAAAATTATGGTCGCCAAAAAAATTGAAGTCGCCAGAAAAATTTCAAAAACTACCAGCAAAAAAAATTTTGGCAGGTGGTGTCACCGCTATGTGCATGGTGGCGGGCCAGTTGCTGTCGCCAGCAATGGTGGTGGTCGGGCTGCTCCCGGGAAGTTCCTAAGCGGTAGCACCGATGCTGGCTGCTCCGCTGGTGGGCGGTGCGGGCCGGGCTGGGCTGGGCCAGGGTGGCGTTGGGGTGGCGCAGTGGTGGCCCCTCTGGCTGCCCCTCCTGAGGCCCTAAAAAATGTGTTTGTTTGCATTTTTTAATTTATTTTTTCTTGATTTGCGTGTCATATGACCTAGGAGAGAGAAAAAAATTTCTAGGGGTCACTGTGGCCAAAAACAACAAACTTTATATATTTTTGACTCTCCCAGGCCTTCTAAGCGCAATGGTGGAGTCCATTTTGGCTCAAAGTGCTCCATAAAATAGTGCCTCCTCAAATATGGAGAAAAAACCCCAGAGAAGCTATGGCTTTCGTCTTCGAATCACGACTTCAAAAAATCTCAGACCAAGCAGCAACAGGGAAGCTCTGATACCATGTAGAAGTTGAGAAATCCAACTTCACTAACCGCCAAGAACACCTGCATGCAAATAACCTGTTGCTGAAAGGAAACCAAGGAGACAAAAGGAAAGGCTTGGAAAATCTCAGTGGAGTGAAAGCAAATTGTATTCCAAGATAATCATAAATAATTACAAGATTTCAACCTTAAAGCTGAACAAAACCCTAGAAAGGTAAAAGCTAGGTTGCGCAATATAATTAATATAACATATTAATTATATGCACCTAAGAGACAGCTTAAGTGAAAATAGAGTACATAGGCAACTTAATAATTAAATCAACATGATCTAATTAATAAGTGAAGATAAATAGATACTCTAACATCTATAATTGTTTCCATTTTGACTAATTGTTTCGTGCCTTGGATTCTGATGATTTGGATTTTGTAATCCTTGATTATTCATTCTCGGTCTAAAATTTGGGTTCATATTATAATCTATTGGGCCATAATTTTGTCCTCTATTGTTTTGATATCTATTATACTTTCTTCCACCATTTTGATGCCCATGATTTTCACAATGGTTAGATCCATTAGGATTCCTTCTACTATCTTGGTTATGATTCTCCCCATTGTTTAGTTGTCCCCAATGACCACTCCTTCCATTCCAATTGTTGTTATTCTCACACCTTCCTCTATTTTCTAATTCAAACAATGGATTAGTATGACCATTGTTGAAAATATGCTCCCCATTCTTTCTACGAGGAGGATTGTATACACCATTTCTATCATCCTTTGTCGTTCCTTCATCTCTTGGTGATTTGATTGCACTTCTTTTTATTTTCATCTTCTTTACTATCTCCTTTGGTTCCCTCTTAAGAGCTATAACCATCTCTTCATCATCTGAGCTTGCATTATCTATTTCACGAAAGACAACATCCTACTTTCTATCCTTCTCCTCTCTATCAACCACTGTCTGATTTATACCATGTTGAGGCTCGTGTTCTTCCCTGTCAACTCGGGAAAAAGGATTACAATTCTCATGACTATAATGACTTGAATCAGGGAATTGCTCATAAGAAAACTCTCGAACATCCTAATCAAGGTGCATTATGTGTGATACATACAACATATTATTACTTGAATCCTTACTTCTCTTTGTTGGTTCCAATTCAACAAAATTTTCTTCTCTTAAAGACCTTCTTCCTAACATAAATTTACCACTTATATGTTATAGAGTTTCAAAAGTAGAGTCACCACTTTCTTTATCAGAAAGAAATTAATATCTCACCACTCTGGGTTCCTATCTCCAGTAGAGTCTCAATCTTCAAATTACTACCAAATATTCTGAGAGTTCTTCAAATTGTCTTCACAGAAAGCTCCCCAGCAGATTCACCAATCTTTTGGTGCTCAAATCAACAAATTGGATTTCCTATGGACTTGCCAATCCAATGATGGGAAACCCAAGTGATTTGGCCAACTAACAAGTCACAACCAAAGCAAGGTTGGAACTTCTGCAATTATGGCTCTGTAGGACCAAGGCTGGTAGGCCTATACCTTAGCTTATCCTTCAAGTCTTAAGGCTTTTTATAGCAGATATAACACATTCCAAATCCTCTCTCTCTCAAGTATGGAAAAGGCACTTGAAATAAATCAAACTGAAAATAATATATTATAAATTGCAAAACTAAAATAATTTGTGAAATTGTATGAATGCTTAGTAAATATGTATAAATTGAAATGAACATATGGATAGGATGTCACAAAACTTAAACAATAAAATGAATAACCATAATCCAATAAATGAATAGATCAATGCCTAAGATTCTATCATGGGCAATCGATTCAAAATCATCCCAACCCTATGTACAACCTTAGAGACAGTTTGCAAGAAACATATCACTTCAAAGGTGTTTACATAAGCATGTCTCTCAAGATGAATCCACAACTATTTCAATTTCAATTTAACTTTTCAAATGATAGACCGATTGATTGTGGCCATAATCAATTGAATTTAACCATGCAAGATGAAAAGACCAATTGGTAATAAAGCTATAAATTTAATCCAAAGTATGCAACATCAAACTATAACTTTGTAGAAAATCAAAAGATTTTATCCAAGGGACTAATCGAAAATAAAATTGAATCTATTCCCACAGATGAAAGAAAAAAAAACTTATCTTTATTGATTTTGAAAAAATGGTACATCCAAGTTCATGTTACAGTTGTTGATCCAAATCTATCCAATCTATAATAATAATAATGATCATCCCTTTTCATGTGGTCTTGGAATCCCTATTTATATAAATTCCAAGGGATGCGTACAAGCTTCAAACCAATCTGGCTCTTCATAACAAAAACCTAACCCTAGGATCACCAACTGAACAACACAGTTACAATTAAAGAATGATTATCATCCTTGTCTAAAAACATTTGTCAACCATAAGGATCCATAATAATGATAACTTAACAAATCCTTAATAGTATGTCCGATATAATAATAATTCTTTATGTAATCACTATGGTACTTTGACCATATATTCATCCAAATATATAATTATGATAATGGATATTATCTTTCATTTCTCATCTTTATCAACCATCTTCAAGCATCCTCAATCCTCATAAATATTCACTTAAGAATGTCTACATGTTTTCTTAGATAGATCCATGGTACCCGCCACCTTTGAAACTCTGCATGAAAATGATAATGACGTATCAAACAATAAACAAAATCCTAATAGATATAAAGATATAATTAAAGTATTAAAATGAAGCAAATAAATCCATGTCAGGCTGCCACCCAAGCTTTTTGTCTTTTTCATCATCCGGGACAAGTGTCAACATCTCACAATGTCGCAATGGGTAAAAATCATTCATCTCAGCTTTGCGATATCACACCCACTGTAGATCATTATCTCACTTAACCGTAGATCAATCTTCTGCTTGTTGTAAAACTCGATCACCTTTTTTGATCAATTTAAAGATCACAATTGATCTAACCCATTTGATGAAAGATTTAATTTTAGTATCCCGTACTTGAACATGCTTCAAAAATGATATGTAATCCTCATTATCCTGCTCAATGAATCATGTATTTCCATGTGTATCCTTGCTATCTCATCGTTTAAAATATTTGCGGGCCCAGGACACATGTCACCCAGTCGCATTCCCTTGAAGGTTAAATATCCCTCATCTCCACTTTGAGGGATAGCGCTAGCAGTAGATCCTCGCCGAACATTAACCGTCGATCATCACATCTTCACTTTTTAGAACCTGCGGGCCCGAGACACGTGTTGACATGTCACGATGCCTTGAAGATTAAATAATGTTCATCTTTGGCTTTGAAGCATCATGTTGACCATATATGAGATCTAATCTTCATTGAAGATTAATCGTAGATCGTCCCCTCTTCATCACTCAAAATATGTGGGTCCCAAAACATGTGGCAGCTAGTTGTGATCCCTTAACGAATAAAAGTCCCTCATCTCACAGTCAAGGGAATATGCCAATCGTCGATTATCACTGAGGTTTAACTAATGATCTACATTCATTTTCTCAGAGCATTTGTGGGCCTGGGACACACGTCATTCAGATGCAATGCCTCGATAGATAAAGAACTTTCACTTCTTGATTAAGGAATAACACCGACCATTGATCTTAGTTGAACATTTAGTCATTGAACAGATCTGCGTAAAGGAGAGAAAAAACAAAGGCCCGTGAAAAGACATTCAACAGTTACACTTATGAATTTGAAAATGAATGTGTAAGTTGAGAGACATAAGAAACTCAATCAACAACATAATCTATGAAATAGAAATATACAAAATAAATAAATCATGAATTATATGGATATAAAGAGTACTTCCCTGATTTGTTTGGACATTCAAATTGGTCTGTAAATTTTGGTTCCACCAGATTGGTCAAATATAATCAAAGCATTAGTAGGTTTTTTAGGGGAGGAAAGGATTTGGGATGCACACTCATGGGCTCTAACACAACATTTACGATGACAATCACAGCCACAACAATCACATTTGGTCTTGCGGGAGATTTGATTTGGTTTGGGATCAATCAACATCAGATCCTTTTCTTCCTTAGGGGAAGAACTGAAGGAACCTCACTAGGTTAAGAGATAGGATGGGTAGAGGGTTTGTAAGTTATAGGAGGTGGAACATAAGCATAAAGAGGAGGTGTAGGAAGATGTCTAGGTCGAGGGAAAGGAGATGGAATACCCTTAGGATTGCTAAGTTTACAAATCTTTTGGATTTTTTTTTTTTAATTTCTGATAGGACCCAAAAAGGTTGTCTTTGTGGGGGTGAGTAGGTTGAAATATAGAAGGCCAAAAGAAGTCAAAGTCAATGGACTCTTGAGGTACTAAAGACTGGAAAAAACTATGATTAACAGTGATGATTTCTTCATTGTGGGAAAATTTCAAACACTTATGAATAGGAGAGACTACAACTTGCATGTAGATGAGCCAAGGAAGACCAAGGAAGACCAAGGAAGACCTGAAGTTGATCAAAAGTTGGGATGACAACAAAGATGATATCTAAAGTTATACCACCAACTTCTACGTGAAAAGTGATAGAACCGTGGGTAGGATAAGTGAAACCATTACAAGTTTGAATTGTCACATCAAATTTGTCATAAAAATAATGTTGGTTTTGTAGTGTGTAAAGATGTTATCAAGTTATAACATTCACCATACAAGTGGGATCTATGAGGACACCATGGGAAAGAACGTCATTAAATCTTGCAATAATGTAAAGAGGACCATTATGAGCCTTAATAGTTTCACTATGATAAAAGGTAATGGGAATATTAGGTTCATGCTTGAGTTTAGGTTTGGATTCAATTTGATTAATAAGATTAACCACATTGTTGGATTCAATAGATTCATCATCATATGCAACAATGTGGGAGGAAGAAGGCAAATGATCGATGGACTAAATGATATGGGTGAAACGAGAGGGTAAAGGATCAGTATAAATTTGTAAGTTTTGATTAAGAGGTGCTATGGATTTGTTTCCTTGATCATTCACACCTTCAATATATATAGCATTGAAATCAATAAGGTCTTAGATGACAGATTTCAAATAGAAACATTTTTTAGTATTATGATCAGGTTGATGATGGTATTGACATAAATATTTGGGATTGAAGTATTTGGATTGAGGTTTATGAGGATAAATTTGGTTAATGAGAGGAAGTGTTAACATATTAGCATTAAGACACTTCATCATCACATTACAAAAAGATTCATTAAGATGAGTAAAAGTGCGAGTAGGCTTAAATTACAATGACAAAGGAGCCACACCTTTGGACGTTAGTACCACTTACTCATCAACATGATTAGATGAATAATTGATCTTGATGAAGCCCTTTGGTTTTTGAAACTTCTGAACAGACTGTGATGCGACATCACCCTTATCTACCAGAGCCATTGGAGTGGTGCTCTCAAATTGACTCACTTGAAGATGATAATTATGAAGCACTAATCATAATTGAGTAAAAGAAGAGAATTTAGAAAACAAAATCTTGTCCCTAATATATTTTTGTAAATTAACAATGAATATATGTTGCACATTAATATCAGCTATAGAACAAGAAATTTGAGCATGAAAATGTTTAAATCTACCAATGAAATTAGTAAGCTTTTCTTTAGGACCTTGTTTACAATGCATCAAATCAGTCAAGTATATCTTAGGACCAATGTTGTTTTGGAATTGTTGAATGAACAAATCAAAAATTTTATGAATGGAATCAATGGAATAAGGAGGCAAGAAGCAATACCATTTTAAGGCCTTATCTTGAAAGGTTATAGTGCGAAAAGTCACTACACAAAGTTTGAAAGGTCTTAACATGGGTTAAAGGATCGCCTTTACCATTGTAGGTGTCAAAACAAGGAATCTCCATATATTGTGGAATGATGACACAAGTTATATCCACAGATAAGGAACTGGAAATATCACAAGTAGGCATGTTAAACATGGATTGAGTCATGGAAGCAATTTGTTGTTGTAAAGATGAGACAACTTGAGAGAGACTATTGATTGTAGGTTCGGTGGAAAGAGTAGAAGGAGATATGTGGGTAACATTAGAAGCATTATGTGAAATGGAAGGAACATTGGAATAAGAAAAATGAACACTACCAGTGGGCATGGATGAAGGTAAGGAAACACATGGCATACTAGAAGGAACACTAGTATTAGGAATGAGAACATGTATAGGATTTAAAGGTTGAAGGGAAGTGGTTATGATAGGTGCAATACAGGTAGAAACACTAGGTATTAAGGTAGGAATGAGATTGGAAAGCTCAACACTAACGAGAGGTTGCGTGTAAAAACTTTATTGAGCATAATCTTGAAGTGTCTTGACATTTTTATGAACAAGTTGAGAAAGAACACGTAATAAATCCATTATGTTAGTAATAACTGAGAGGGGGGGTGAATCAGTGGCCTCAAAAATTAATCGTTAAATCAACCTTTAAAAATTATAACCATTAATTAAGTCTCAAGTTATCTTCTATCCTACAAGATGTATGCCTTGAAATACTTTAATCAATTTTCTACTTGTCGGATTGCTTTGCTAATCTCTCTTCTGTATGATTACCGATAAACAGTTAACTATTTACCGAAACACAGTAAATATGCAGAGTATACCGATCAATCCAAAAATGCATATGTGAAATGTAAAATAGTAAATTAATAAACCATAAACACATAACACAAGGATTTTAATGTGGAAACCCTGTTAAGGGAAAAACCACTAGGACCGGTACCCCAAATTTTCACTCTTCTGAAGTGAGCTCTATTAGGAGCCAACCCTGTTAAAGGTTACAAACACACTGTTAGGTGTGACCTTGTTAGAGGATTTAGAAATAGTTTTTCAACTAGTATCTAGCATCTAATGCTACCATCCTTGATCAAATTCTCTTGGCGTGTCAATAGGTATCGGGCATATCCAGTGCTACTTTTTTTATCAAACTTTTTGATACTCCTTGGGATGTATCTCAATTGTAAAAGACTTTTAAGTCCTGCTTGGTTAAGAGGATTTATGATTCAATGGTTAAACTAAAACACTAATCATCTGTTCATGCATATAACTTAATTGCAGATTTTTAGATCTATTGTAAGTCCATTACCTCTCTGATCAATATAATCACTTATACCTTTGCTCCACATTGTTCTGATTTGTGATGCTTGTCTCACTGTTCATCGGTGTCTGCAAAATCTAGCTCTTTCCACAGCTTGTTGATTAGGACTGAATGAAGACTTTCTTCTCCTTCAGAATTCCTTTAGCATCTTTCCTCTTCTCTTTTTCTTCTCACCTAATTCCCCCATTTGTAATGAATTGGGTTTGTCTCTATATAGACATGATTTCCCCTTTTCTTGGATTTCTTGATTCTTGGCGTGTTCCATAATTCTCACCAATAGATTTAAAGCAAACTCCTGATTTATCTCAAAGAGATCTTCTTGACAATTGGATAAATTAGCTTTAAATCAATTACTTATCTCCAACTTTATCTGGATGATTAAAACAATGACAAGTATTTGTTAATTCTATCTTTAGCTTCTTGACAACTAACCGTTTTTTCATTTTTTGAGCTCTCTATTCTGTCGGTCAACACTTCAGTTATTCATCGGTGATAACTGATTGTTCTGTCGGTGTGACTTCAGTTGTCATTGGGATCTTTGTCCTTGTCTTCTCCTTCGGGCAACACCGAAATTCTTTCCGTCGGGTTACTCTGTGCTTTGCTCGTCGATCAACATTGTAACTCTGCTCATCGGTAATGTTGTGCATTAGCTCATCGGGTAACACTATGACTCTACTCTTTTACTCTGACTGCCAGTGTGTGTAGTCACTTAGTGAATACTTGACTTGTATGCATTACTAATAGCATAGCCTTGATTCATCAGTTCTTTGAAGTCTTTGGCAGTATTTCCATGACCATATAGATTGCATCAAGTTAACATCAATGACAATATAGTACATTAAATGATTTAATGCCTTGCATGATCATCAACTTAACATCTTCAAACATTCAATCAGTTATATGTCATCAATCTCTCCCTTTGGCATTGATGGAAACATACTACATTATCGTACTATACTATTACTAATACAATGTGAAATATACAGTTTCATCAAGCTTTCCTAATGTAACTAATACAAATGCCTGGCTTTCAATAAGCTCAAATAGCTTTGATTTGATACTTGCAGCTTTCTTATATGTCTTCAATCCCTTCACTAGATAGATGTAGAATTTTTCTTTCTCTGATGTGATGTGTTCTCCTTCTGTGTCAAACTCTCTCCCTCTGACTGTTCTCCTTTCTTGTGATGTCTTTTATCAGCAATTCTCTTCCTTTGTGTGTACTCTCCCTTTCTTGTTACATATTCTCCCTTTGGATACTTCGATGGATATGATCTCTTCCTGAGATGATAATGGATAAACTCTCCCCCTTTGACAGCAATGCCAAACAAACATCTTTGCAAATACAGATTTTGCAAAACAAGTATTTGACAACAATGTCAAATGGATCCTTTCTAGCCATAATATATTCCTTGAATTTCCCAATCCATCGGTAATAAATCTAGTGCTTAGAGTAGATAAATACCTTGTTGTGTATAGATGTATTATTGAATTTCATCTCTTTTCTTGCATCAACATGAATGATATTCTGATAATATGCAGGTTGATGCAGCCTTCTAGTCAGCTTACTGACCAGTAGACAAGGGTCTGACCCCTGGTCTCTTTCTCAAGTATTCAAATGCATCCTTGGGCAGTGGCTTGGTGAAGATATTAGCCAATTGTTCCTTTGATTGCACATACTCAGGTATCACTTCCTTTGCCTGAACTTTTTCTCTCAAATAATGATACTTGATGGAAATATGCTTTGTTTTAGCATGCATGACTAGATTTTTGGAAATGTTTATTGCACATGTATTATCACAATAGATAATTACTGGTTCTAAAATTTTTATATGCATACCTTCTAATAACTGTTTGATCCATGCAATATTTGAGCAGTTTGTAGCAGCAACAACATACTCTACCTATGCAGTAGATTGAGAGATGCATCCTTGCTTCTTGCTTATCCATGTGACAATTCTATCACCCATAAAGAATGCTCCTCCAGTTGTGCTCTTCCGGTCATCAATATTTCTAGCCCAATCAGTGTCGGTGAAGACATTAAGTTTAAATTTGCCTTCTCTTTTGTACCATAAGCCATATTACTCGGTATTCTTTAGAAATATTAGGATTCTTTTCACAGCATTCATATGTGATTCCCTGGGATTAGCAGAAAATCTAGCAACTATTCCTACTGCATGTGCAATATCTGGTCTAGTGTGTACAACATACATGAGTTTTCCAATCATAGATCTATACAAAGTCTAATTTACCTCTGATGACTTGTCTTCCTTTGTCAATTTGCATCTAGTTGCCATCGGTGTTCCAACTGGTTTGGACTCTTCCATCTTCGATATTTTTAGTATTTCTTTGATGTACTGAGATTGTGTAATGAAAATACCTTCATCTTGTTGCATGATCTGCAGACCAAGAAATAACTTGATCTCTCCAAACATAGACATCTCAAAATCTTTTCTCATTTCATTTGCAAATAATTTGCATAGCATATCATTACCTCCACATATGATGTCATCAACAAATATCTCAGCAATCAAAATGATAGTATCAGTATCTTCCTTCAAATAAAGATTATTGTTTTCACTAGTCCTTACAAATCCAATACTTATAAGATAGGAATGAAGTCTTTCATACCAGGTTCAGGGTGCTTGTTTCAATCCATACAAGGCTTTGTGTAGTCTACATACCATGTCCCTCTTGCCTGGATCAACAAACCCTTCTGGTTGTTCAATGTATACATCTTCTTCAAGTATTCCATTTAGGAATGCAGACTTGACATCCCTTTGATATACCTTGAATCCTTTACATGCAGCATAAGCAAGTAATATTCTCACTCCTTCTAGCCTAGCAACAGGTGCAAAGGTATCTCCATAGTCAATTCCTTCTTCTTGTGCATACCCCTTTTATACTAGTCTTGCTTCATTTCTGATGACTTCTCCATTCTCATTCAGCTTATTCCTGAATATCCATTTTGTACCAATGACATTCTTGTCATCTAGTCTCGGTACAAGTGTCCATGTCTTATTTTTCTCTATCTTCTCAATCTCTTCATTCATAGCACTTATCCATTCATCATTGTCTAGTGTAGCATTGACAGATTTGGGCTCATAATCACAAATAAGACATCTTGTATTTAGAGACTTACTTTTGGTTCTCATACCAGCCTGCTTGTCTCCTATGACCTGGTTATGTGGATGGTTCCTTCTGACATATCTGGGAAGTACAGGTTCAGCTTCGTGTCAATCAGCTTGATCATCATTTTGTTCTTCATCACTTTGTACATCATCTTGAGCAAGATTCTAATCGTCGGTATTTGCATCCTGATGCTCAGGTGCAATGATCTATTGCTCGGGAGCTCTACATTGTTGGTCAGGTAGAGTGTCAGTTTCCTCATTGTAATTAAAGCTATTGTAGTCCTCTGGTTCTTTAGTGCTTTCCTTTTCATTCTTCTCTGCAACTTCATCTATCTTTACATTTGCACTTTCAATAATTTTGTTAGAGGCTTTGTTTAGATATTTATAAGCCTTGCTCTTGGTAGAATATCCTAGAAATATTCCTTCATCACTCTTGGAGACAAGTTTTCCATTTATATCACCTTTTGAGATATAACACTGACTGCCAAAAATTTTGAAATAACTTACATTGGGTGTGTAACCATACCAAAACTCATAAGGTGTCTCTCTTCAATTGTACTCTGTTTAATGTGTAAACAACATTGCTGACAGCTTCTCTCCAAAAGATTTGGGTGATACCTTTCTTTATCATCTGTGTCCTTGCACAATCCACTATGGATCTGTTCCTTCTTTCAACAATTCCATTTTGCTGTGGTGTTCTTGGTGCAGAGACATGTCTTCTGATTCTATGCTCATTACAAAAGTTAGTGAATTCATCTGAGATAAATTCCCCTCCTCTATCTGATCTTAAGCATTTTAACTCCTTATCACTTTGTTTCTCAACCATTGCCTTATACCATTTAAACATCTTAAATGCTTTTGATTTATCTTATAGAAACATGACTGTCATCATTCTAGAGTAATCATCAACAAAGAGAATAAAATATATATTTCCATAATAACTCTTTGTCCTCATAGGTCCACATAAATCAGTATGGACTAATTCTAGAATTGCATCAGATGTATGGGTTTTTCTTTTGAAAATAGACTTTGTCATCTTACCTTTTTGACAATTCTTACACATGATGTTGTCGGGCTTGTTCATCGTCGGTAAGCCTCTGACATTTCTCTTTTTGATAATTTTTATCATGTTGTCAAAGTTCACATGACACAATCTTTTGTGCCACAACCATATGTCTCTGTTTGTAGCAATCAAACAAGTGGTGTTAGTATCATTCAGATAGAATAAGTTACCTTTTTTCTGCTCACCGGTGCCAATCAAATTTCCTAATTTATTGAAGATCGTTGCCTTCTTATTTTCAAATGCTACTCTGTGACCTAAATTACTCAACTGAGAAACACTCAATAGATTATAATTCAATCCATTTACCCAATAAACATTTTCACATTTTATCTAGTTATTCAACATTATGGTTCCTCTACCTTCAACTGGACAAGATGTGTCATTACCCATTCTTACTGAACCACCTTTATAGTATTCAAAAGTCTCAAAATTTTGCTTATCACCGGTCATATGGTGAGTG
>MU224751.1:1182778-1224227 GCA_018584345.1 Thuja plicata
TTGAATGCAGACTCTATGTTTGGTAAGACACTATTATCAAAGTTATTCATCTCAAATGAAATCAGTCTTCCAATCAAACTATCTAGAGTAACATTGCTATTTGCTACTGCTCTCATTTCTTGAATGGTAGATACTCTAATAGCATAAGTAGGAAGTAAGGTTCTTAGAATTTTACTTATCACTGTATCTTCTTCTAGTACACCTCCAACTCCTCGAATAGCATTAACTACCTATTTGATTCTTGTGTTGTACTGAGTGATGTTTTCACCTTCTTTTATTTTGAGATCATCAAACTTTCCTCTAAGGCTTTCTGCCTTGGCTCTCAAAACATTTTTGTCACCACCATGTACAAGCATCAATTTTCCCCACATCTACTTTACAGTCTTGTAGGTTTTGACATCTTCAAATTCAGCATCGGAGAGTGAGGAAGCAAGCTCTATCATCATGCAATTATGCTCATTCTTCTCTCTCATTTGTTCAATTTTTGGTGCTCCTGTGGGAAACACATATTCAGTATCTCAGTATTGAGTAACATCATTGCCAATACCTGATAAGTGGAGTCTTATTCTGCTCTGCCATGAAGCAAAATTATCTTTGTTCAACTTGGGCACATCTCGTCTGTTCATCTTGTGATCTTTAGCTTAGGTCTTGAAACCTTCCTTCTAAGCACACAAGATCTGATACCAATTGTTAGTAATATCTAAGAGGGGGGGAGGGGGGGTGAATCAGTGGCCTCAAAAATTAATCCTTAAATTAACCTTTAAAACTTATAACCACTAATTAAGTCTCAAGTTATCTTCTATCCTACAAGATGTATGCCTTGAAATACTTTAATCAATTTTCTACTTGTTGGATTGCTTTGCTAATCTTTCTTCTGTATGATTACCAATAAGCAATTAACTATTTACTGAAAGAGTATACCGATCAATCCAGAAATGCATATGTGAAATGTAAAACAGTAAATTAATAAACCATAAACACATAACACAAGGATTTTAACGTGGAAACCCTATTAAGGGAAAAACCACTGGGACCAATACCCCAAATTTTCACTCTTCTGAAGTGAGCTCTGTTAGGAGCCAACCATGTTAAAGGTTACAAACACACTGTTAGGTGTGACCTTGTTAGAGGATTTAGAAATAGTTTGTCAACTAGTATCTGGCATCTAATGCTACCATCCTTGATCAAACTCTCTTGGCCTGCCAATAGGTATCAGACATATCTAATGCTACTTTTGTGATCAAAATTTTTGATACTCCTTGGGATGTATTTGAATTGTAAAAGACTTTTAAGTCCTGCTCGGTTAAGGGGCTTTATGCTTCAATGGTTAAACTGAAACACTAATGATCTGCTCATACGTACAACTTATTACAGATTTTTAGATCTATTGTAAGTCCATTACCTCTCTGATCAATATAATCACTTATACCTTTGCTCCACACTGTTCTACTCTATTATGCTTGTCTCACTGTTCGTCGGTGTCTGCAGAATCTAGCTCTTTCCTCAGCTTGTTGATCAGTACTGAATGAAGAATTTCTTCTCCTTCAGATTTCCTTTAGCATCTTTCCTCTTCTCTTTTTCTTCTCAACTAATTCCCCCATTCGTAATGAATTGGGTTTGTCTCTATATAGACATGATTTCCCCTTTTCTTGGCTTTCTTGATTCTTGGTGTGTTCCATAATTCTCACCAATAGATTTAAAGAAAACTCCCGATTTATCTCAAAGAGATCTTCTTGCCAACTGGATAAATTAGCTTTAAATCTATTACTTATCTCCATCTTTATCTAGATGATTAAAACAATGATAAGTATCTGTTAATTCTATCTTTAGCTTCTTGACAGCTAAGCATTTTGTCATTTTCTGAACTCTATGTTCTATCAGTCAACACTTCATTTAGTCATCGGTGATAACTGACTGTTCCATTGGTGTAACTTCAGTTATCATCGAGATCTCCATCCTTGTCTTCTCCGTTGGGCAACACTGAAATTCTTTCCGTCGGGTTACTTTGTGCTTTGCTCGTCGATCAACACTGTAACTCTGCTCATCAGTAATCCTGTGCATTAGCTCGTTGGGTAACACTGTGACTCTGCTCTTTTACTTTGACCATCAGTGTGCACTCCGTCACTGTATGCAGTCACTTAGTGAATACTTGACTTGTATGCATTACTGACAGCATAGCCTTGATTCATCAGTTCTTTGAAGTCTTTGGCAATATTTCCATGACCATATAGATTACATCAAGTTGACATCAATGACAATACAATACATTAACTGATTTAATGCCTTGCATGATCATCAACTTAACATCTTCAAACATTCAATCGGTTACATGTCATCACATTCCATGTTCATCATTATGAATTAGCTTTTTAAAACCACCAACTATAGAAATAGCCCCAGGGTTGGGATTCTCTTGACATAAATATTGTTCAAATTTGTCGAAGTCATGAGAAAGATTTTGGATTTGACTAGGTGTAACTCTTAGGCTATCATCCTCATCATGGAAAGAATGAGAAGAGATATTTTCAAGAGGTGGAGGAAGATCATTATTATGCATGTTGGCCTACTCAAGATTCCTAGGAAGAAAAGAGGACATAGGATCAAAGGAACCCATAATTCTACAACTTCTCTTAACAAGAATGATATAGGCATGAATCAATGTAATAACACTCATGTACAAAATGAAAAGAAGATAGATATAAAACAATGTACAAAGGAGATCTAATACTTAGGTGAAGTTATGGAAATTGTAAAGTAAATCTAAGCCACACATTAAGCATGGAAGTAGAGTAGATCTAACACAAATTTAGATATTAAATACATAAATTGACAAAATAAATCTAGATATAAAAAATGCATAGAGAGGAGATCTAACTAATAAAATCAAAAGAGTGTAAAAGATATCTAGACACCAAATCACAATGGAAATGTTATGAGTCAGGTTCACCAAAATGTACATTGGAAAATGGGGATCACCTAATAGGATCTAATCTCTCCCCAATTTCACAAGGCATGTCAGAATACGAAGCCACTTCAAGTCAAATCAGATCAACACCACAATAAAAGATAGAGTGATACCAATTTTGAATTCATGTCTTAGAGGCTTCTATTCCGTTTGTTGCTTGGAAATTGAGAAGGATGATAAATTGAGTTACCTAAATCTGCAAATAATAAAGAGGAAATGAAAATTGAAATGTGTGTACCTTGGAGAAAAGAAGGAGATGTTGTTCTGTACTACTATTTTTCTGACTGCCGAAGTCCCAAAATCAGTTGTGTTTCCAGATCCAGGTCCTAAAACTCGCTCGTTGTCTATCTTGAAAATCTAAGCCTATATATGATGGTGCAAAGTATTTGGAACATTTTGTACTTGGTGATTCTATTCCAGATTGTGCAGAGATCTATGTCGGGATCTACAAAGTTTGGATACACAATTACAACTTTTTGGCCTATACCTGCACCCAAAAATAATGGGGAAATAGGTTGGATAAAGGGGTTTTCCTTGGTTAAACCCCTATTTAGTAATCAACCTTGAAATATGAAATGTAAAACATAAAGTAGACACAAAGGCTTAGTATCGTGTTAATGTGCTTATCCTCATGGATGAATGTTTGTATCACTCAAATCCATGAAATATGCTTGATGTTTGTTTCTTGAATGTAGATCTTGACCTTGTAGGAGAGATGTAGGATCAAGGATGTCTTCACATATCACGGGGTCTTCACAGAAGGGGCAATATGATATCACGCGTGTTCATATTGAGGGGTTTAAAATGGACAAAAAGAGGGGGCAATATATTTCCTAAATAGGGGGAGGGGGTTTAGATAGGAAAAGGGGTACGGGGAGTACTGGGTGGGTATTGGAGGGGGGTGAAAAAAGGAGTTTAGGGCAATATTTTTTGAAAATAGGGGGATTATTTAGTATGCCATAAACACATGTGCTATGATTTAGGTTCACTAAGTGAAGCTCTGGTGTCACACATGCATGGATCTATGAATATCACCCCTAGATCTTGATTTTTCTTGAAATGCTTGATCACACTTGCAAGGAGAGAGAAGAATGATGGAGAAAGAGAGATTTTCTTTTCTTGTTTGAGAGATCCACTAAGAGACCATCATGGGATAGATAATTTTTCTCCAACATGAAAAAGATTTCCTTGAGATGGAAGAAGAAGAATAAGAATGTGTTGGTGTGAGATCTTGAAATCACCTAGCTTGCTTGAATACTCTTGAAAATATGAAAATGAATGCTTGCACTTAATAGTTTGAGTATGATCATGATACCTTGTATATGTTAGGAGATGTCAAAATGAGGAGATACAGAGTTTATATAATTTTCCCTTCATTTCAGGATCTATAATTAAGCTAGGCCGACCACTAGAGAGGAATTGACTTAAAAACCCATATATCAGACTCTGAGCCTAATTTGGGACAAAATACATGGGTGCAAAATGTTTGAAATGTTGTGCACCTAGGGACACTATTTGAAACATTGTGCACCCTAGGATTTTATCCCAAATTTGGATAGGGACATTGAGATGATGAACATAGACCCCAATTTGAATTACATATTGTTGGGATCAAGCAAAATGAGTAAAAGACGTTGAAATCACAAAAGAGGGGCCATATGTCCTCATTAGAGACACCAATAATGAGTGCTAACTTGTTAGGATAGTATAGTTAAATACAAAATAAGAGAAGAAATGAAACTAATGATATTATTTCATTCAAAGATTCATAAACAAATTTTAGTGGTTTTCTTTATATAACTGTCATACTTCATGCACGTTGTTAAGATTTACATAATGTGTCTAATGCATTGAGGAATTATTACAACAACAAAGAATATCTGAATCAAAGATATGGATACACTATTTTATTGGGCTTTCTATATTTGGCTCAGATTTGTCCACAACTACCTGTGAGAGGACCTATGTTTTCCATATTCACCATGGTTACTGAAAAATGTGCTTTGGCTGTTAGCATGGGCTCACCTAAGAATCAGTTGATCCATTATTAAGAAGCTCTTTTTTCAGAGTGAAGAAGCCCTCTTTGACTCGTCATATTTGTGTAGTAGTCGATATCAAAGGTAGTGGGAGTTTGTACATCTAAGGGTGATAGATTATCATCTCCACTACTGAAAGGGTAGTTGATATTAAGTTGTACACTTGTACAATAGAAATTGTTAGCTGAATATTGTTACAATTTGTAACCTAAAGCCTATTCTCAAGAAGTGACAAATAATTAATGATAATTTTGTTTTCTAGTTTTGAGGTTATTTTTGTGACAATTTTTTACATAATTATTTAGTATTAAATGGATAACAATTATTGTTGTTGTAGATGTAATGGTTGTTTGAACTTTTTTGATATAAAGTGAATAGTAGAGATTTGACAATCTTTTTATGTTAAAATTTTCACTTTCTATTTCACAAACCTTATACAACTTGACTTTTTAGGTGGGTACATCCTCTCACATGGTTAGGACTACGGTTCAATAAGGTATCAATATGCTTAAGTATCTTTTGCTACATTTTTTTGGAGTCTGAGTCTTGCATTAAATTTTAGGTTTTTTATGATAACAATTTTTTGGGATGAAATCATGAGATTTTGTTAGTTGATTACTCGTTACAATATTCATTTCAGTTGGTTTTATATACAACCATATTGACATGCTAAGTCTTTTAAGATGGGATGGTTATGTGTTTTGGTTTATATAGAAAATTGCAAAAGTGGAAGCCTTTTGGGTATTTAGTATCCATTTTTATGAGGCGCTCATTAAATAATGAAAACAACATGTGCATCCTTCTATATAGCCTTGCTTTAATGTAGTATATTCTAGATTTTGCAAGGGAATTTAGAATCATTTCTATGGACTGTAGAATCTTGTATAAGCAAGTGGATTATAACGACCCTTGCAAAATCTAACATTATTATACTCAAAATCAATATTATCTATAGTAGATTATAAAGGCCCTTGTAAAATTTAATATTATTATTATTTGAATCAATATTATTTATGGTCAAAATCAATACTATTTGCAGTGTATTATAAAGGCCCTTGAGAAATCTAGCATTGTTATTATTTAAATCAATATTATTTATAGTCAATTTGTTTTTGTAATTATATGTGACATTTTTTATTTTAAAAATATGTAGATTTTAAATTACAAAAAAAAATACAATTACAATGATTTCAAACACAAAATCAAGAGAGAGAGACCACATAATTTAAGTACAAAAGTAGATAGTTGACATGGAAGAAGATGAGAAGTGGTAGATGATTGAATATAATTGAATATTGTTAGCTAGAAAAAAAAAAGTTGCAAATGAAGAGACATCTAGTCGTCAACCTTGTAATCAAACTATCATGGAACAAGTACCACTTTTCATTTCAACGAGCTACTCTACGATTTGTATCTTTCTATTTAACTCCAATGAATGACAAAGTCATCTTCAATGTAATCAATTCATTTATATTACAAATAATTATCATTAATAAATGAAGTCTTTATGTTTTATAATTTGTACCCTCCAATGTATTGTTCAATGTATATTTTAGTATATTGAAAGTGTTTATAGCCTTGCTTCCAAACCACCTGATGTTCCAATGTATGTTGTGGCAAGGATTGATAATTACAACGGGCCAGGATGATACAAAGTAGACCCAAAAAGTATATCAATAATTCATGTATCTCTAGAGAGCCGAATGTAGATACCTCTCACAATGGCATGAGCTATAACCATACACAAATCCCTAGGCCTAATGTTGCAAAAAACAATGATTGATACTGACAAAATGGAAAGGAAAGGGCTAACATTCACAACCATATCTAGAGTCAAGTCATTAAATTACCTTCACATTCAACCAACATTCTCCTACAAGAGGTACTCCAAAATGCAAAACAATCCATATATAATTATAAGGAAAGAAGAGGAACCTCCACTACTACAACTTTCTCTCTATTAAATCAAGGTATGCAACTATTAGCTATATCTCTGTCACATTTCTTCTAACCATTTATGACACACAAATTTCACT
The DNA here is from genome assembly GCA_018584345.1 of Thuja plicata. NCBI lineage: Eukaryota > Viridiplantae > Streptophyta > Pinopsida > Cupressales > Cupressaceae > Thuja > Thuja plicata. The sequence goes on from MU224751.1 coordinate 1,189,816, forward strand.
TTAACAAAATTCCCTTTAGCATTAGTTCTATTCTTACAAATTTCTCTTATGTAGAAGTCTATTCCGGTCCATGAGAGAATCAACCAAAATGAGCCAATTTCAAGAATTCATCATTCATATTGATCAACAACATCGCCCCCACTCAACTCAAGAGTATGAAGACATCAATTTTCTATTGTTCAAGACAACTAGCTAATGACATGTAACTGATTGAATGTTTGAAGATGTTAAGTTGATCACTGAAATGCAGAAGGATAATGCAAGACATTAAATCAGTTAATGGATTGTACTGTCATTGATGTCAACTTGATATAATCTAATTGCTTATAATCAAAGTTTCAAAGACTTCAGAGAATCAGAGAGATAAATATTATGCTTTCAATGATACATAAAATACAAGCATTCACTATGTGACTTCAAACACTGACGGTCAGTGGAACCCGATGGATAGAGATCACTGAAAGGCAAGTCACAATGATGCCCGAGAAAGAACACTGACAAGCATTACTGACTAGCATAATCACAAGCATAACCGACGGCCATGAACATAGTGTAAACCGACGAAGAAGCCTGAGGTGAACTGGAGTGTTGACCGAAGCTATCAAAGAGTTAGAACACCGAAAATAACTGAAGTTTAGAAATAACAAAATATCTAGCTGGGAAAGATAAATATGGACTTAACTGGTAGTTATCATTGTTTTCATCGACAAGATAAGCCAGAGATAAGTAAAGGATTTAAAGTTGTTTTGTCCAGTTGGCAAGATCTCTGCGAGATAAAAAAAGAGTTTTGCTTTAAATCTAATTGGCTAAGATTGTGGATCATGCCAAGATCAAGAAAATCAAGAACCTAACAATGGTGATATCATGTCTATAAAGAGACAAACTTAATTCATTATGAATTAAGGGGAGTGAATGAAAAAGAGGATGCTAAAGAGAAACTAATGAAGAGAAACTTCATAGAGTCCTGATCAATCAAGTTGAGGAAAGAGATAAAGCTTTCTGCAGACATCGAGCAACAAAGCACAACATCACCGAGCAGAAGTAAAGTGGAGCAAATGTATTAACAAAGATATATTGGTCAAAATAGTTTTATGAGATTATAATAGATTTGAAAATCTGCAAGTATAAGTTGTATATGTGAACAGATCATACTATTTCAGTTTAACCATTGATTCATAAAGTCTCTTAACCGAACAGGATTTAAATATCCTTTCAATATTTAGATACATCCTAAGGAGTATCAAAAATTTTGATCATGAAGATAGCATAAGATGCCAGATACCTATTGACAGGCCAAGTGAGTATTTGATCAAGGAAGGTAGCATAGAGATGCCCGATATCAAGTGACAGACTAAAATTTTAAATCCTCTAACAAGGTCACACCTAACAGTGTGTTTGTAACCTTTAACATGGTTGGCTCTTCATCGAGCTCACTTCAGAAGAGTGAAAAATTTGGGTTACCGGTCCCAAGTGGTTTTTCCCTTAACAGGGTTTCCACGTTAAAAAATCATGTGTCAATGTGTTTATGAGTCATACTTTAGTGTTTTGCATTACACATAGCTTAACTGGATTGATCAGTATACTCTAGATAATTTACTATCTTTTGGTAAATTAACAGACTTCTATTCGGTAAACATACAGTATAAGGTTTAACAAAGCATTCCGAGCAGTAGTAATTTGATAATAGTAATTGAAGGCATTCATCTTATAAGACTAAAGATAACTAGAGGCTTAATATTGTGGTACTAAGTTTTAAGGGTTGATTATTGGAATATTTTTGAGGCCACTGATTCACCCCCCCTCTTAGTTATTACTAACAATTGGTATTAGAGCTTGTGTGCTTAGAAAGGGAGTTTAACAGCTCAAGCAAAAGATCACAAGATGAACATACGAGATGTGCCCAAGTTGAATAAATAAAACTTTGCATCATGGCAAAGAAGAATAAGACTCCACCTATCAGGTATTGTAAATGATATTGTTCAATAATTAGATACTGAATATGTGTTGCATACAGGACCTCACACTCTTGAGCAATTAAGAGTTAAGCACGAGCATAACTGCATGATGATAGAACTTGCATCATCACTCTGCGATGTTGAGTTTGAAGATGTCAAAACCTGCACCTCTGCAAAGCAAATGTGGGATAAGTTGAATCTAGTACATGGAGGAGATACTAATGTACTAAGAGCCAAGGAAGAAAGCCTAAGAGGGAGGTTTGATGACCTAAGGATGAAAGAAGGAGAAAATATCACTCAGTATAGCTGTAGAATCAAAGAGGTAGTCAATGCTATCCGAGGAGTTGGAGGTGTAATTGAAGAGGAGACAGTGGTAAGTAAAATGTTAAGAACCTTACTGCCTGTATGTGCTATTAGAGTTTCTTCTATTCAAGAAATGAGAGTATTTGCAAACAATACAGTTACTCTAGATAGTTTGATTGGAAGACTAATTTCATTTGAGATGAACAACTTTGATAATAGTGTCTTACCATCTATTGAATCTGCATTCAAATCTTCTTTAAAGATAAGTAATTCAAGTCATAGACATGGTATTAGAAATGATTGTGACAGTGATAATGAGGATAAAGGACTTGATGAGATTGAATCACTAATGGAAAGAAGATTGCAGAGAGGCAAAGGTAAATACAAAGTTAAATTACCACTTGCATGTTTCAATTGTAAAGAGGTTGGACACTTTGTTGTAAGATGTCCAAACAGAAGAAAAGATGACAGTGGAAATGACAGATCATATGAGAAGAATTTTGATAGAGGTGATAACAGAGATTACCGAAGCAACCGACAATCTGACAAAATAAATACCCGAGACTACAAGGACAAAGGGAAGAAATCTTGCTACCTACTAAGAATAGAGATGATGACACTGACACCGAATCAGAAGAAGACATCGAGATGGTATTTGTAGCCATGAAGGATGATTAAGATGAAGATGAAGAAAGGTATGTAGAAACTGCACTCATATCTAAAGTAAGTAAAAATGATGTCTGGATCATAGATAGTGGCTGCACTCACCATATGACCAATGATAAACAAAAGTTTGAGACTTTTGAATACTATAATGGTGGTTCAGTGAGAATGGGTAATGATACACCTTGTCCACTTGAAGGTAAAGGAACTATAATGTTGAATAACCTGATCAAATGTAAAAATGATTACTAGGTAAAAGGACCGAATTATAATTTTTTAAGTGTTTCACAGCTGAACAATTCAGGTCATAGAGTAGCATTTGAAAATAAGAAAACAAAGATCTTAAATGAATCAGGAAGGTTGATTGGAACCGATGAGCAGACAAAAGGTAACCTTTTCTATCTTGATGACATTAACACCACTTATTTGATGGCTAGAAACGAAGACATATGGTTGTGGCATAAAAGATTGTGTCATGTGAACTTTGACAATATGATAAAGATAAGCAATAAAAGGAATGTCAGAGGCTTACCGAACATGACTAAGCCCGAACATATCATGTGCAAGAATTGTCAAAAAGGTAAGATGACAAAGTCTAGTTTCAAGAGTAAAACTCATACATCTAATGCAATTCTAGAATTAGTACATACAGATCTATGTGGACCCATGATGACAAAGAGCTACTATGGAGATAGGTATTTTATTCTCTTTGTTGATATTATTCTAGAATGATGACAGTAATGTTTTTATAAATCATAAGCATTCAAGATGCTTAAATGGTACAAGGTTATGGTAGAAAAACAAAGTGAAAATAAATTGAAATGCTTAAGGTCACATAGAGGAGGGTAATTTACTTCAGATGAATTTACTAACTATTGCAATGAGCATGGAATTAAAAGACAAGTTTCTGCACCAAGGACACCACAACAAAATGGAATTTCTCAGAGGAGAAACAGATCAATTATTGACTGTGCAAGAACATTGATGATTGAGAAAAATATCACTCAAACTTTCTGGAGGGAAGCTATCAGTACTGTTGTCTACAAATTAAATAGAGTACAATTGAAGAAGGACACAAAGAAGACACCCTATGAGCTTTGGTATGGTTATATACCCAATGTAAGTTACTTCAGAATCTTTGGTAGTTAATGTTATATTTTGAAGGATGATAGAAATGGAAAACTTGACTGCAAAAGTGAAGAAGGTATCTTCCTAGGGTATTCAACCAAAAGCAAGGCTTATAAATGTCTTAACAAGTCATCCAACAAAATAATTGAAAGTGCAAATGTGAAAATAAATGAATTTGCAAAAAAGAATGATAAGAAAAGCAAAAAGGAACTAGAAGGCTACAATAGGTTTGTTTATACAAAACCTGACACTCTACCCAAGCAACAGTATCTCACTCCCGAGCAACAAAACATTGCACCCGAGCATCAGGCTACAATTACTGGAAATCAGGAAAATCCTCAAGATGATGTTCCGAGCGATGGAGATCAGAATGAAGGTCAAGAAGTTGATCAGAATGATGAACACACAGCTAAAGCAAAACTTGCCAAGTATGTCAGAAGACATCATCCACATAATCAAATCATAGGAGACAAGAAGGCTGGAACAAGAACAAGAAGTAAGTCACTGAATACTAAATGTTTACTTTGTGATTTTGAGCCTAAATCTATTTACAATGCACTTGAGAATGAAGAATGGTTCAGTGCTATGAATGAAGAAATAGAATAGACTGAGAAGAACAATACATGGACACTAGTACCAAGACCAGATGACAATAATGTCATCGGTACCAAATAGATATTTAGAAACAAGCTAAATGAGAATGAAGAAGTCACTAGAAACAAAGCAAGATTAGTATGCAAGGGATATGCACAAGAAGAAGGTATTGACTATGGTGAAACCTTTGCACCCGTTGCTAGACTAGAAGGAGTTAGAATCTTACTTTCTTATGCTACATTTAAAGGATTCAAGGTATACTAGATGGATGTCAAATCTGCATTCCTAAATGGAATACTTGAAGAAGAAGTATACATTGAACAAACAGAAGGGTTTGTTGATCCAGACAAGAGAAACATGGGATGTACACTACATAAATCCTTGTATGGATTAAAACAAGCACCTAGAGCCTGGTATGAAAGACTTCACTCCTATCTCATTAGCATAAAATTTGTTAGAACAAGTGAAAATAGTAATCTGTACTTCAAAAAAGATACTGATGGTAATATTTTGATTGCTGAAATTTTTGTTGATGATATTATTTTTGGGGGAAATGAATTGTTATGCAAATCCTTTGCTAATGAAATGAGCAAGGAATTTGAAATGTCCATGTTTGGGGAGATCAAATTCTTTCTTGGTCTACAGATTCTTCAACAAGATGCAAACATTTATATCACTCAGTCCAAATACATCAAGGAAGTGCTGAAGATATTCAAGATGGAAGATTCCAAACCACTTGGAACACCTATGGCTACTGGATGCAAGCTGACAAAAGAAGACAAATATAATGAGGTAAATCAAACCTTGTATAGATCTATGATTGACAAACTAATGTATGGTGTTCATACCAGACCATATATAGCACATGCAGTGAGAATAGTTACAAGATTTTTTGCTAATCCCAAAGAATCACATATGACTGATGTTAAAAGAATTTTGAGATATCTAAAGAACACCAAGGACTATGGCTTATGGTATAAAAGAGAAGGAAAATTTGAGCTACAATTCTATACAGATGTTGATTGGGCTGGAAACATTGATGACCGAAAGAGCACAACTGGAGGAGCATTCTTCATGGGTGACAAACTTATCACATGGATAAGCAAGAAGCAAGGATGCATCTCTCAGTCAACTGCAGAAGCAAAGTATGTGGCTGCTACTGCAAATTGCTCCAATATTGCATGGATCAAACAATTTATAGAAGGTATGAATATAAAGATTCTTGAACCAGTAAATATCTACTGTGATAACACAAGTGCAATAAACATTTCTAAGAATCCAGTCATGCATGCTAAGACTAAGCATATTGCTATCAAGTATCACTATCTGAGAGAACAAGTGCAAGCAAAGGAGGTGACACTGGAATATGTTCAATCAAAGGAACAATTAGCTGATATATTCACCAAACCATTACCAAAAGATACTTTTGAGTATCTAAGACAGAGACTAGGGGTCCAACCCTTGTCTATCAGTCAGCAAGCTGACTAGGAGGTTGCATCAACCCATACCAAGCAAGAAGATCATTCATGTTGATGCAAACACAAAGATGGATAACAAAAAATACATCTATAAACAACAAGGTATAAATCTACACCAAAAACTAGAGACATTGTATTGCTGATGAAAAGGGAAATTCAAGGAATATATTATGTAAAGGATGGAAGATGATAAAAACAAGGAGAAGTGTTTTTTGTTTGGCATTGTTATCAAAGGGAGAGAATTATCTCATTACCATTAGGGAGAGAATTGCATTATCATAAAGGGAGAGATATGATAAAGGAATAGATTGTCTCATTGATCAAAAAAGATTATATTATTATCCATAAAGTGAAGTTCCTGGGAATCAGAAGGAAGAGTTAAGTTAATCAATATTCTAAGGGAGAGAAATTGATTACATATGAAATATTAATCTAATGGAGAGAGTTCATACAAAGAGAAAGTTTGCTGTCAAAGGAAAAAAAAGATTATCAAGAAGAGGAATAGTAAAGGTAGAGCACATATCAGAACAACGATATCAAATGATACATCTATCCAGTGAAGGGATTGAAGATTGAAGACAACCACTTTGCATGAAACAAATCTAAGCTATTTGAGCTTACCAAGAGCCAGACATTTGTAATAGTTACATTAAGAAAACTTGATGAAATTGTATATTTCATATTGTATTAGCGATAGTATAGTATGATAATGTAGTATGTTGTCATCAATGCCAAAGGGAGAGATTGATGACATGTAACTAATTGAATGTTTGAAGATGTTAAGTTGATCACCGAAATGCAGAAGGATAATGCAAGACATTAAATCAATTAATGGATTGTATTGTTATTGATGTCAAATTGATATAATCTAATCGGTTATAATCAAAGTGTCAAAGACTTCAGAGAATTAGAGAGACAAAGATTATGCTTTCAGTAATGCATAAAAGACAAGCATTCACTATGTGACTTCAAACACCGACGGTTAGTGGAACCCGATGAACATAGATCACCATAAGTCAAGTCACAGTGATGCTCGAGCAAGAACACTGACGAGCATTACCGACGAGTAGAATCACAAGCATAACCGACAGCCAGGAACATAGTGTAAACCGACAGAGAAGTCCGAGGTGAACTGGAGTGTTGACCGAAGCTATCAAAGAGTTAGAACACTGAAAATAACTGAAGTTCAGAAATGACAAAATATCTAGCTGGTAGAGCTAAATATGGACTTAACTGGTAGTTATCATTGTTTTCATCGACAAGATAAGCCAAATATAAGTAAAGGATTTAAAGCTATTTTGTCCAATTGGCAAGAAGATCTCTGCGAGATAAAACAAGAGTTTTTCTTTAAATCTATCTGGCTAAGATTGTGGATCATGCCAAATCAAGAAAATCAAGAACCTAACAATAGTGATATCATGTCTATAAAGAGACAAACTTAATTCATTACGAATCAAGGGGAGTGAATGAAAAAAAGGATGCTAAAGAGAAACTGATGAAGAGCAACTTCATACAGTCCTGATCAATCAAGTTGAGGAAAGAGCTAAAGTTTTCTGTGGACACCGATCAACAAAGCACAACATCACCGAGCAGAAGTAAAGTGGAGCAAAGGTATTAACAGAGATATATTGATCAGATTAGTTTTATGAGATTACAATAGATCTAAAAATCTGCAAGTATAAGTTGTATATATGAACAGATCATACTGTTTCAGTTTAATCATTGATTCAAAAAATCTCTTAACCGAGCAGGATTTAAAGATCCTTTCTATATTGAGATACATCCCAAGGAGTATCAAAAAGTTTGATCATGAAGATAGCATAAGATGCTAGATACCTATTGACAGGCCAAGTGAGTGTTTGATCAAGGAAGGTAGCATAGAGATGCCCGATATCAAGTGACAAACTAAACTTTTAAATCCTCCAAAAAGGTCACACCTAATTGTGTGTTAGTAACCTTTAGTAGGGTTGGCTCTTCACTGAGATCACTTCAGAAGAGTGAAAATTTTGGGTTACCGGTCCCAAGTGGTTTTTCCCTTAACAGGGTTTCCACGTTAAAAATCCATGTGTCAATGTGTTTATGAGTCATCACTTTAGTGTTTTGCATTACACATAGCTTAACTGGATTGATTGGTATACTCTAGATAATTTACTGTCTTTCGGTAAATTAACAGACTGCTATTTAGTAAACATACAGTATAAGGTCAACCCCCTTGTCTTGGCTATTTTTTTAATAAAAAACATACAGTATAAGGTTTAACAAAGCATTCCGAGCAGTAGTAATTGAAGGCATTCATCTTATAGGACTGAAGATAACTAGAGGCTTAATATTGTGGTACTAAGTTTTAAGGGTTGATTATTGGAATATTTTTGAGGCCACTGATTCACCCCCCCTCTCAGTCATTACTAACACTAGCATGTATCACAAAACATTAGAAACGAATACTGACAAATGCATTATACGTGACTATTGTAGCATAATAATGATTTATGCGTGTCGTAAAATTTAAGTTAATTGTCCTCTTATATTGGATTAAAATTACACGTTTAGAGAACATTAAGCATGACATACCTGTTCTATTACTTGAAATTTTCTTCCTGGCCTTCAATATGTTACACGAATATATCTTCGTATGAACATAACCATTGCACCTTGTTGCACCTTGTTGAGGTACAATTGCAAATTTAAAACTTAAAAAAAGAAATGTTAAATTAGAAAGCTCGTTTTGTTCCCGACGAGAATAATATTAATCAAACTCGTATACTGCAAGAGTATAATCGAAACAGCCATATAAGATAAAATAAAAGAAAGGGTAGAAGTGCAGGGTACTTTTCAACCTTACGAAGGGATTAGAGAAGCTTGAAATTAAACTGAACCATTCTCAGCCCAAGCTCAAACACGATGAAATACACACTTCCTCTAGACAGCAAGAAGGGGGAGAACTTCAGCCCCTCTTTTTCCCCAATAATTTCGATGATGAGCTCCCTGAAAGTTAATTCACATCCTTCACCTACATTCGCCTTCAGAATGTTCTCAGATTGTTGCCTTGGATTCACCTCGCATGCTCATTCCTTTGTTGCTGCTGGCGCTAAATTAAGGGCGAATATCTTGAAAAATGGGGTACTTAAAAGCAGCAACAGAACCAGATTACACTACAACAGCTGCTCTAGTTCTGATAAAAACAGTACAGCTTGCATCGAAATTGGAAATGGGTATGCCTTAAACGAAGGAATACAGAGCCCGTCTGAGAATAATGCCGAAAAGGTTCCGTTAGTCAACGAAGTAATTGGAAAAGCGTTAAGTTCCTCCACCTTTGATCCAGTCAAGCTCAAGGAGGACAAAGAGTTGCTAGATGATCAGGAGCTAGAACAGTTGAAATATTTGGAAAACTTTGTTTACGAGCATAGGTTTGATCATGGCTGTTTGGTGATTAAAGCTATGGGTAATGAACAGTTGGAGGATACATCAGAACTTCTGACAGATTGCTTAGCAGAAATTGTGTGGAGACCTCTGAAATATAGGCCTTTGTTGAAGTTTTCAATCAGAGAGTATATGAGGGAGAGGGCGGCTCGTGTTCCTCATGTTGTCACACTTATAGGTAGGCTATGATACAAGCTATTTGTATAATTAAAATTCCTTCAGTTCTATTGAAGGAGAGCAATGAATTGTTCTTGTATTCAATTTTAACTTTTAATTATGTTTTTTTGGGATTTGTATTTGAAAATCGTTTTTGGATTAGAAATTTCACAGTAGTTTGAAGCATCATTTTATCAAATTTTAACATATAATCATGTTTCATTGGGATTTAAATCTGGAGTTTATTTTTGCAGTTCAAATTTGGATTTACAATTTCTTTTTGCAATGGAAAATTTATATTTACACTACTGGGTTGTTATAATAGACTTCAAATTTTCAGTCTGAAAAATTTACTTCCAAAATGTAACATTAAAAAGATGAACACAATTTTTAAAAAACTACTTCAAACAAATTTGTAGAGGTATTATATTATTAAGATTACTTTTACTGAAGAGAAATGGTAGAAATATTTGCTTCAAGGAAGCGATGGATTCTCATTTCCTAAGCACATATTTCGAAACAGTCTTGTCCGAATTTTTTTTTCATTTTATATTTTTCTCTATTTTTGAGTTTGTAATTCATTACATATGTCTTTGTGTATATTAAGGTCTGTATTCGGAAAGAGAGGGAGAGTGGACCTTTGGGGGCACTGCAGAGGTTACCTTCAATTCTAAGGGAGTTTCTGAGTTTCAAGCCACACCAGCTCCTCCGAAGGATTCTCCATATCTCTGCAACATGGCAGTGAGTAAAGATCTTCGCAGGTACTATATGAAATCTTTTAAGGTTCACAGCTTTCTAAGCTTTAAAAAAAAAATTCTGTATGTGTAAGAAATGCATCATTTATTACTTAGTAGAACAACAGAGAGACCTATCTAACGAGAGGGTTACAACCAAAGTCTCTTCACAGAAAAGCTACAAGAGACTGCGCCCCTATTGACAATGACTCAACCTCTAGACAGAAACGCTTAAATTTAGCTTTGACAAGTACCAATTCCACATTGAACATTCTTACTTCCTTGTAAGCTGAATAAAAGGGTCCTCAACAAAAGCAGCCTTACACCTTTGACTTCCCAAAGAATTCAATGCTAACGAAACAAACCGTGAGCCATAAAACCTTGCCATTGTCCTCGATCATCATATAAATATATTACCCAGGAGAGTGTGTTTTCATGAAAGAGTGGCACCTAAGCAATATTTAGCTCACCTTGAAATTATGTTCAAAAAAGTCTTGGCAGAAGAGAATCTTCAAATAATATGAACACCAGTTCCCTTTCTACCACATTGCCTTCACAAAGAGTCAGTAACTCGAACATTGTGAACCTGTATTTCTAGCATTAAACCAGGTGGAGCGTTTATCATGACTTTTTCTACTCTTGAAAGAAAAGTGTGTCTGTAATGAGCCCAACCTGGCTCTGCTATGACTTAATAGATTTTGCAACCACAAGTTATAAACTTTGCTAGAACGTATCTCTTTATTTATACAATCAACTTCAAAATATAATTTTCAATCCACAAACATAATTATTTCCAGCATATTTATTATTGAAAGCGTCTGGTCTTTTGCTAAATTCCAAATTCACATGCACTTTCTCCAATAACAATTTTAACTCCCTTGGACAAATCAGAATATACTTTGTTGTATTTTTTTAAAATAGAATTCTGAAACTGAATAATGTCAATACCAAATAACTTAGTAAAATCTTTAAACCAAATACTATTTAAATACATCCGTAAATACCATTTCATTGCAATGGACATTGAATCGAAATGCTTCCTTGGCACATTGTAACGCCTCCTCTAACATTCCTCCTTGCTAGCTAGCCGCGGGTTACACAGTCATGTTGACGGCTCTGCATGCTGGCCGCGGGCTGTTTCCCTTTGTCCACAATGTCTGGACATTGTACGCAGCACCTACACTTGGCTGCTATGTGACTTGCGAAAGGAAAACGCTAAGTCTTGGAGCCAACTGTCATCCGCAATGAACAATGAGTTCCTCCTGCCGTAATTCTTCACACAGTAATTTGCTACTTAATAACCACAGCCACGTTGATTTCCATAAATGTTACCCACAATTCACTAGATATTCAATCTGATTCAAAGTGCTGAAAGGTTTAATCGAATTCTGATATTATCCCACCACTCCAGCAAATAAAATAGACCTCTTCTGTACGCCCCAGTTCAAAGTGAAAATCGATTTCAGAATTAATTGCACTCTCAGTGTGCCAATTAATTATCACAATTCTTCAGAGAATAATCTCCAGAATAGATCAGATTCTCCCCTTAGCCACAGAAAACACAATAGAGAGTTGTGGCAAATGTTTACTTCAGCACATTTGCAAGAATGTAAAACTCAGAAACCCTTATACTTCAGCAAGGGCACAATTCAAAATTCCGGCACAAAGCCACAAAGTCAAAAGTTTAATCAATAATCGAATGCCAATCCCAATGAAATGAGCTCATATTTATAATTCATCCTTGGCCACAGTTTCCCAAAAAGAGCTTCAGTTCACAGCTCTTTTAAATAACTTCTAACTTATTATAATAATAAAGTATTATTATAATAATGTGGCTTTATTATTAATTAATAAATATGAACTTATGCGATAAATCCCGCATCCAATGCTGATCAGGCCAAACTGACATAGCCATCCACTGCACTACCAAAAATAGACTTACTATAAATAGGAAGTCCCTAGCCAAGGAAACTGCATATTGAATACTGGTCTGAAGCACTGACCACTGTCCATACCGCACTGCCAGGAATAGAAACTGACCAATTGACTACTAGAAATAGTAAGTCCAGACTTACTAAAAATAGCAAGTCTGCCAACTGGGACCCTCAAAACCAAGCATCAGCTCACGAGGGTCGCGATGATGAGCTGACCAAGCCACTACCAATACCTGCTAAAAATGGGGTCATCACAGTCTGCCCTCCCCAAGATTGCTTGTCCCCAAGCAATCCCTAGCAAACTGTATATCACAATCCACCTGGATCCCAAGGGTGAAACTGTGTAATATCACTGTCGCGCACAACTGGCCCCTGTAGCACCAACACCCAGATAAATGCCATCAAGGACAAAATCATCCGAAGACTAATTGTAGGTGCCGATGGAAGAAACAACTCAGCAAAACTCAGCCCAACTGAAACACCAACTCTGCCCATACCTGAGTCCCTACCACCGAAACCAACCTCTGATAAATTGTCCTGGGTGTATCGATACTGCAAGTGGTCCAACTTGCAACTGCCAATTCCATCTGCGAAGGATGGCACTAACCCATCCCACAACGGATGGTATGAAACTAGAGCCCACCCACATCGATGTAAAACCAAATCCTTTGCCTGTGGGTCAACGAAACATGATGAGCACACCTCACAGAAATGCCGATAGAAAGCCCCAATCTCCGTCAATGGCTCATCACTACCAAGCTGGGAATCAGGAGATGGCTCCAATCTCTGACTCCGCATAATTGCAGGCTGGGTAGGATCCTGGGCAACCCTCTCAGCAAACCCAACCATAAAATCCCTGTTGGGAAGCATTGTAGCCAAGTTCTCTACAATACTCCCCACTAAGCGTCGTATAGCGCAAAAGCCTCGAATGAGAGTACCCTCAGATTCTCGGTACGAACTCCCCTGCAAGTTTGCACTCTCAAGAAGATACTCCATGAATGTCTCGGTGCAATAAAAATTATACGTGGAAGCGTCAACCTGCTCCCCCGCAACCATAGCTGATCCTCCTATAAATGTGGCACTGCCAAGTACCTACTGCTACCAGCTATATAAAATGTGGAAATAGATTCGCTTCCAGTAGAAGGAAGCAAATCATCATGAGAGCTCACCTCCACTGATGCTCTCACCTCCTCTATACGCGCTGCGCCCAAATCTTGGACGGATGTGTCTGCCACATCATCACGTCCCTCATCCCCAACTGTAGAAGCCAACTCACCACCAACCACCTCAATGTGCAACTGAACTGGGTCTGGGGCTAGTGTGGACCGAACATGCCCCAACTCTACGGTCAGCTCCTCCAATCGTGACTGTGACTCTTGTAAAGCCAACTGGGTACATTGCAGTGAGTCCACTGTCGCCTCAAGCTCCTAGGTAAGCTTAACCACCTCCTCCTCTTTCCCTAACAATGTCTCATAACAGGTACTGCCCCACTCTAGAAGGTAATCCCTGTTAGCAACTAACTGTGTGTAATTATGCCTCGTTGCCCTATCTACTGTCTCTGGATCCGACAGTCTTGCCGCCATCCTTTGTTGATGAAGCCTAAGTCTCTCCATTAATGTATTTATTTTGTCACTATTCCCCGCACTGTTGCGCCGCCTCTCGGAGCTAAGCCCCCTGTATCTATCCATAGCCAAAAATGCAAGTGCTGATCACTCTAGATATAACAGCAGATCTGCATTAATAAATATTTTCCTACCCCATAGGATGGCAAGAAACCGCTCTGATACCACTCTAATGAGCCCAACCTGGCTCTGCTACGACTTAATAGATTTTGCAACCACAAGTAATAAACTTTGCCAGAACGTATCTCTTTATTTATACAATCAACTTCAAAATATAATTTTCAATCCACACATAATTATTTCCAACATATTTATTATTGAAAGCGTTTGGTCTTTTGCGAAATTCCAAATTCACATGCACTTTCTCCAATAACAATTTTAAGTCCCCAGCCAAGGAAACTGCATACTGAATACTAGTCTGAAGCACTGACCACTGTCCATACCGCCCTGCCAGGAATAGAAACTGACCAATTGACTTACTAAAAATAGTAAGTCCAGACTTACTAAAAATAGCAAGTTTGCCAACTGGGACCCTCAAAACCAGGCATCAGCTCACGAGGGTCGCGATGATGAGCTGACCAAGCTATTGCCAATACCTGCTAAAAATGGGGTCATCACAGTGTCTTCCAATTAGATTGACATCCTGATTTATATTCATTTTTCTTTCTTTTATTAAGGGAATCACGCTCTTTAATTCTGATTTTATTTTCTGTAGTAATGTTCATGAGCCGTAGATGATTAGAAATTTTTTGTAGTGGAACATTTATGCTAGAAAATTAGAAATCACACTGGGAAGACATTTAACTTGCACAGTGCTCATAGCAGCTACAAATTGGTAATCATTCTGCCACTTCTGAGTGATGTTAGGAAAGGGGGAAAATTCCCAAATAAATCTATAGAAAAATCCCGTAAGTCCAGTTCATAACGAAAAATCATATGTGCACATGGGAAAATATTATACAACATAAATATGTGTAAAATATTAATTGCTGGTATGAGCAGAGCAAGTTGGATTGCAAAGAAATGAAATTTAAATTTTGTGAAGGAAAAAATAATTTACAAATGTTTGTATCAGATCGGACTTTATTAGCTATATTTGTAATCACAGTTAAAGCTTTCTAAAATTGAAAATTACAGCAAAACAATCAGTGTAGATGAAATGGGTTCTGGACTGTTATAAACCACTCCTTAAAATGTACAAAGCTTGTGAGCCTGTGCGGGGCAGCATACCACTTTCCAAGCTTTAAATTCATAACATTAAACATATGCTTCTATATATATATAAACATACTCTTCTATATATATAAACATATGCTTCTCTTATGCTTGACTCAGCAAAACTTTGGAGACCCATTTTTGACTTGGATTCAACGACTTGGTAAAACTTGAGAAATTAAAATACTTTAATCCTTTAAAGAAACATAAATTTCATGCAAAATACATTGTAAAACATATGAAACGAGTCTATAGAATGTTCAGAAGTGTTTTATATTAAATTTGAATTAAAAAGAGTATAATATCAATAAACACGTGAATACAATAGCTCATATATGATTTGATTCTTATGATTATTGAAAACCTTCAGTAAACATTATAATTCCATAAAAGTCACACCAATTTATACATTATGATTCTCCAACACTTCTCTTATTTTAAAAGGTGCTAGCCACCTTACCTTAAACTTATCAGGCTTGATTTCATTACGGCCATTATATTTTAAAACTAACTGTCTTGATCGAAGTTCATTCTTTGGAGATGTTTGTCATGCCAATACATCTGCCGTTTTTGCATCATTTCTGTTGCCCATTGTGCCAGTATTCTTCTATCCCGCTTTCCCCCTGAGAGGATGATTTGTCTTCGCTTTCTGTATTTATTGCTTGATTGTAAGCTTTGACATAGGAGGAGGGTGGCATTACTTTCATCTTTTTCCTTAGCCACTGTTATATCCCTAGGGTTTATGTTTTCCCTAAACAGTCTAAAAAGGAAATCAATCTTCACAAGATAATTACACAGAGAAATATAGAGTAATTAACTTTACTAGTTTCAAATTAAATAGCTAGTTCCAAAAGAGATTCTCAAACACAGGAAAATGCACACTTGCAAATCTGACAAATGAATGATTCAGTTTTGAGCTCAAACAAATATTTGGAACTGGATTCAATCCTTAGGAAAAATTTACAGTTGCTGATTACTATTCCTGAAAATGTCTGTTTACAAGGGTTTTTGCGAGGCAGTAGGATCGGGATAACCTCCAGTGCGAAACCTAGGTCTTGATCTATTGGTCTCTTTGTCAGGGACTAATTGGAGTTGTTAATTCATGGTTGGCTGTTCCTTTCCATCCAGTTCATGGTAGCAGCACTAGGATCAGATTTGTAGTGCCCAGTTGAGGGTTGGCTGTAGTCTTCAGACAAGTATTAATCCTGCCTTCCCTCCATTTTGGATTATGCCTTAGGTTTGAGGCCAGCTAACCCTTAATTCAGTGCCTAGGTTGATAAAATTATACTCTTATGGAAAATATAGGAATAATACAATAGTAACTTATGGGCTTGATGTGCACTGCAAACTACCTTTCAAATTTGTTAATGTGGGCAGAAATGGTCTAGATCTGATTTTCACCCTTCAATAAGCCCTATGCTGCTGCAGGGTATAGGACTCGTTGTAGTGCTCAATCTTGTGCACATGGCAGACTATAAATGTTCCTTTTAGTAGATTTATTAGATGATAGTCAGGCCTACAATGGCAAACTACAAAATAAGTGAACCTTGAAGCCCAGATTTGAGCATAAACAGAAAGTGCAGGTGGAGGGGTTTCGTCCTCTCCCAACAAACTCTTAAATAGAGGTTTCCGTCCCTGTCTGTGCGCTGAATTTAATTCGCTGCAACAGCGAAAAATAGTTATCCAAAAACATACCCTAAATGTACCTCCAAACTCTCTTTTATACCTGCTTGTGGAAGTTAAAAAGGGATAGGTTAGCCTAGAAATAAGAAAAAAACCAAGAGGGCCTAGAATAGATTTATTGCTATCAAAACAGTGAATATTACTATGATTAAAATAATTAATATTTTAATTATAGTAGTAATACGGAGGGGACATGGTAGTGAAGGAGGTAGCCCTTCACTGAACCATCACTTTTTTAAACCATTGACTGGTCAGTTTTCCAATTTTTCTAGTTTTTTGAGCCTAGGATTATAAGCTCTATCATTTTCATGCTTACCCTACTTTTATTGTAGATTTCTACTATGATCTCATTCTCGTTCTGGAAATGTTTGAATTTTTCTTTGAATGCTCTCCTTAACAAGTCCCATGTAGCTTTAGAGGTTGCTTCAAGCTCTGTATACCACTCTATTGCTATACCCCTCAAGGTTGCTGAAAATGCTCTTAAGTAGTAAGATCTATCGTCCTGGCCATTGGCTATACATATGGTTTCACATGTTTTACAAAATCGAATAGGATCCTTCAATCAGTTACCTATGAATTTTGGGAGTTTCTTCCTCTGCACGTTTTAACTTGCTAAGGGAGTCACAATATTTCTTCCGTAATGCAACCTTTGTGATTGGAACCTAGTTGGGGCATTTTGATTTCTACATTTCAATGCTCCTTTTTGACTCTCGTCCACGTAAGATTCCTCTACTCATCCTGACTCAACATTTTGTACTCTTAGGCTGCCCTTGAAATCCTTCCCATGCTCCCTTTGTCCTTGAGTTCGAGGCTCAAAATTTCTGACTATCGGCTCTTTTGTAAGTAACAATTCTTCAATGCATCAGATCTTTTCATATATTATTGACATTGAGTCTGTGGACTCTTCTTCCCACTCTTCTTCCTTCACTGACATTTGTATTGATGATTTTTTGACTTGATCGACAAGCTCTATGTGCACTTCGTTAGGGAGCGGTAAGTGCCCTACTATTTCTTCCCTCTCTACCTTTGTATATTCTCTTATTGTGGAAGTCTTTTTCTCTTCCTCACTATGACTTCGACTTACACTTTGGCTTTTACTGTGTTCTTGGGATGGACTTGGGCTTTCGGTCAAAAACCCTTCGGTTTCTTCAACTATTCCCTTCAATCTTCTTGTTCCTTATCTTTGTCCCCTTATTCTTAGGGACTGTCTAACTTTTTGTTCTAATGGCTTGTGACTGCCTTGTAAACTTTTACCTTCATTCTTTAGATATAAGGGCATTAATTCTGGTAAGTGCGTTCTTCTTCTCGTTGATTCCTGTCTTTGTAGCATTGAAGTATCTGCTGACAATGTTGTTCCTATTCTTCTTCTGCTTGTAGATCTTGTAAAATTACAAAAATGCTCTGCAAGCAGTCTTGGAAGTAGGTTCAAGAGATGATGTTCTTCTTCGTTTACTTGCAAGTTATCCCAAATTGCTTCTTGTGGTATTTGTCTCCTCACAACTTCCCTCCCGTGCTCCTTGACAAATATGTCCCACAAATTTTTGAGATCTTGTGTAAGGTCCTCTTCCCTTTCTTTATTAGATTGCACTAGTTCTTCTGCTGGCCACCCCATTTATATTGCCATACTTAATACTTAATCCGACTTCTTGTAGGCAATGGTGCTAAATGTTTACTATCTACTTCAATATGCCTTGAATAACCGAGTAAACAGAAAAAGATAAGACCATTAACTATAAAAGTTTCACACCAGCAGTTTGCATGAATATATACCTATGTATTTATTCATACGCACTTATATAAGTTCAGTTCAAGGAATGTTCCTATTATGCAGTCCCCTTTCTCATATACAATAGAAGTATATTAAGTTGCTGACAGTTGTTGAGAACTTCCAACCATCAGCAACTACCAAGGGCAACCGCTTATATCTGAGAAACTAATTATGCCGACTATCGAAAACTAATAGAAATATTTTTTCAACTGCAGACATGTCCCCTTTTCAGATTAAAAATTTAAAATAACTAATTATGTATTTAAATTTGGGCCCAGTAATTTCTAATTTTAAAGGCAATTTAATTATATTATTATAATTACAATAAATGTGTTTTCAAACAGTAGTACTGAAATATAAATATAAATATTTTCTCAATACTAATATTAAAATAAAATGATTCTTTAAATGCTAAATAAAGAATCAAAAGTAATTTAAAAAGCTTTTGGATTTGGTCTAAGGGCCCATTTTTCAGTAGTGTAAAAGGAGACTTCCATCTTCATTTGAAATTCAATCATTTATCTTATCTTTTTGCACCTGATTTTTAGACTTGAGCACTCTGTTCAATCGAAGGCATTGAAAAAGAAGACCCGAGCTTCCAATCTTAGGTGATTCCATTTGGGAATCACAACTGTGCTGATTTGTGGAGAGTTTGGAGATGGTTTCAATTTGCTACAGTATTTTTTGCAAACAAATATCATTATTTCATTGTTGAAATCTATTTGAGGATTTATATTTAGATCATCAGATTTTCGGAAAATTTGTAAGCATCATATAGAGCTGGATCTGAGTTGTTTCTGTCAACCCTGGCTGAGTGCCACATTGGGAGGGAGAAATCCAGTCATTTTGAAATTTGAATACTAGGTCAGTCATATCAGTTGCTGTTTGTATCATTTCAGTTATCATTCATCAGCAAAATGGAGATGAAATCATATTTTTATATGTTGTCGATGTTTCAAATCTGAATTTACCTGCATATTTTGACAGTTTTGCAAGGGTTATGAAGGCAGATCAGACTTAAGTAGCCATCCATACATCTTGAGCTAGCTGTGATACCATCTAGGATTTCAAAGAAAATTCATGTTATTTATGACAGTTCCCAGCAACAAACCTAAGATTTCTAGCAACTTTGACATTTTGCAGCAGTCCATGTCTGTCCTAGGCCATACAGCAGTTGTGAGTGATTAAAAAATCAATAAAAAAATATTTGTTGCTGTTTATCATCTCTGGTACTTTTCGATCAGCATTGCAATAAAATAAAATAAATTATTAAGAGAACGGAACATTTTATTCTCCTGGGGTTTACGGTTTAAAGATATCATCAAAATAAGGGTTTAAAAACTATAATCAATCTGTGTATTTGGAGTTTGGATTGATGAAAATCAGATAAATATAATAAAATTTTGCATGTGTTTGATTGGGAACATTACATAACACAATGTGGCATCTCCATTATAATCATTTGCAGAAATAACCATGTAAATGCTCACTTAGGTGAAACATCAAGCACACTTGGACCATACAATATAGCTGTGATATGTATGGATATGGGGTCCTAGCCTGTGGATGCAAACTAAGATCTCAATTGTCCACACATGACTGTTGGGAGCATAAATAGGTTCAGCTACAGTCCTCATAGGAGAGCTGAATGCTTGGATCTATGTTCCATTTTGGAGGCTGCACTGGATTGGATCTATGTTCCTTTTGGAGGTTGCACTGGAATTGAGGTGAATGTATGTATTATGTAGGTTTCAAGATAGAAAATGACAACTTTCAGTAATAACAGCAGATTACACAACAAAAAGCTAACACAGAATGCCAAATCTGGAAATAAGACATAGAAAGGAACCAGGATCTGCAAACTGAGGTTGAAAGTGTTGGACTAATGCATTGGGTGGCCCAGTCTGAGGGTGTATGTGTTGACAAAAAGGAGCAGAATTGCATTCTGGAGGTTTTGTAGGTCCGTCTCTCAGAAATTCAGCTGAAAACATTTGGACACATATGCTAGGTGCCCTAGTCTAGGTGTTTTTGCCTGTTCAAAAGTCGTCACAACTTGTGACAGTCTGCTCTGTGTTCTTGTAACACTTTCATTGTCAGATCTGAACTTGCACACAAAAAGCAGGGAAGAAGGGTTGTGTTGTATAGGGCTTGCCTAAGTCAAACCCTATGTTGGTGTTTCCACCTCCACAACAGCCAATGATGATATAAAAGAGAGCTTGTCTGAGGGAGGACAAAGGCTAAACAGTAAGGGAAATGCTTGAATTGACAAATATTATCTCAAGTATGAAACTCTTGGCATGAAGTCTAACACAAGGCTTGATGTTGCTAGAAGATGTTAATGCACGCTTTCATCATAGAGAAACACATTGTGATTGATCACTATTGCTGTAGCAAAGATGTATGCTTGAATGCTTTGCTCCTTGATTGCAAATCTGTGCTCAATCGAATTGCTTGTGCACAATAGGATAGATATCAATGCTTCTTGAAAACTTAGAGGTTGAAACAAGAGAGGGATTTGTACTTATATGCAACGTACACCTTTTCAAATTTATTTATCAAGGAAGGCCGATATTGGAGGGCAATTTCCTGCTATTTGCATAGCTGACATTCTTATTTCAAAATTCAGGGCCAAATTGCCTGGATAGGGCCGCCCAATGCCCTAGTCTGAGTAGTTTGAGCTAGGAAAAAGGTCACGAATAGGGGAATGCACCAAGTTAATTGAAATGGTCCCGAAACTGAGCACAATCAGGCATAAATTAGGTACAAGCTAGGCACAACTGCCAACATGGGTCCAAACTAAGTGTGAAATTGTAATTACAACACTATAGCTGAAGCAAGCAATAAACACCCAAGGTGACAGAAAACCTGTGAGATCCTTCTTTAACCAATATCCAATTTTCACACTTAAGCACATTAATTTCTGATATAGCATTATTTCAGTACTGCTGTTATGTATGTTCTGGTTGTAAAGTTGATGATTTTGGTTTTGTTAATATGTTTAACAATGTTTTTAAGTGCAAAAATAATTGAACAGAAGAAGAACATAGAATTGCAAATCAAATACTTCAGAAACTCAATGTAAATATCTGACGTTTTATTGCAGACTCAGAGAAATGTTATTGCAGCTTTATAGAATGACCAGCTTCCTCCCCAAAACAATAAGTATTCATTAATATTTTGTAAACAGAGAATTTCACACCAACAGATTATGCACTGGCATAACATTGATAGGATGAATTGAATATCATTCAATCTGCTATATACCGATGAAGATATTTATGCTATAGCATTGAATGACACTTAGCATAAATGCAATGATGATTCAGATTTCCTTCAACAAGGGCTTTGACTCATTCTGTTTCTACTTTCAGTGCCTCCATAATGAACTCAAAAATATCTATAATGCTACCCGTAGCTACAGATCATGGCGTGTTCACAGGAACACTAATAAACCTCCCTCCAAAATTCAGAAGCTTGTAGGTTCAGAGCATGCAATCCTCCATGAAAGGCATCACAAAAACGCTGGTATGACCCACCAAATGCCCTTGCACAAAGAAGATGAAGGATATTGTTTCACCAATCTTCCTGAATATCCAATCATGATGCTGAAGACAAATAATATCCTGTCAATCCGTCAACCTCCAAATGCAAATTGGCCTTTCAAAGGAAAAGAAACCTCCCGTCGACTCAGCTAGAAAAATCACTTTGCATCTTAAAGCTCATGCCCGACGATGAATAATAAATCCCAAATGCTCACACAAGGTAATAGAATATAGTCATCGACCTCAAAAAGCTATGCCAAGATGCATATTGTAATTTTATTCTATTCAAATAATTTAACTCCACTCAACCAGGCTTCCTTTCTTCACTTATTGATAAATATAGAAATAAACCCAAATCTCTGCAAATTTTGTCTCCAAGGAGACTGAATATTTGAAAGAATCAGAACACTTTAAGTACTGCAAAACATTTGAATGATATTTCTTGTAACTGGCCTGGGCAGATTGTCTCACACCGAAACCAACAAACCCTTAGGGTATTCATCTTAGGGTCTCAAGCTCCAAGAAGCTCTCCAAAACAATTAAGAGAAATAAACGAAGCATATCTCAATTGAACCCCAAGCTGCTCTTTTATGACCACTGGAGACAATTTTTTCGTTTTCGCTCTTCTTTACCTTTTAATTTTCCTCTCTTTTTAATTTAAATTTGAACTTGAGGGAAATGATAATAAAGTGGCTTTACTTGGATTTCACTTAATTAACCATTAGAGTCACTTTCTAACTTTATTAAATTAATTAAATAATAAATACCCTTATTATTTAATTTTGAGGGATAGTTTTAAATAATTAAATTAAATAATTCCCTTAATCCTGATTATATCCTACAGGAATTAAATAGGCTAATAAGTCCTCTGAGAGTGACTATGTGGAAGGGGACATTACAATCCTCCCCGGAATTGCTTACCCTCAAGCAATCACAATTCAGGATGTTGTAGAATCTGCTTTCCTTCTCAAGTGGCATCCTCCATGGGTAAGTTTCTCCATCTGACGTGGTACTCCTTAATTGTCTTGCTCCTCAATTTCCACTCCTCGACATTCAGAATCTCATCAGGAAACAAAACCAACTATCCTTCCTCATCTAGTGTTGGAAGCTTTCCTGAAGGGGTAATCTGCTACCCTAGTGCCTTCTTGATGCATGATACATGAAATACATTGTGGATCTTGGTACTCTCCTATAGCTCGAACTCGTAAGCCATCTCCCCTACTCTCCCGATAATCTTGTAGGGACAATAGAATTCTTGGTTTCAACTTTTTTGCACCATTTCTCTTTAGTGAATACTGTCCGTATGGCTGCAATCATAAGAAGACCAAGTCCCCAAGCTCAAAAATGGCTGCAATCATAAGAGGACCAAGTCCCCAAGCTCAAACCTACGCTCAACTTTGTGCATGTTTTCATAAATCTTGAGCTGATTCTGAGCGTTTTGTAAATTATCCTTAACAGAATTAAGGATGTCCGGGCTCTCCTGAATCCAATCTTTGGCTTTGGGAGCCCTGCTATCCCCAAAAGCCACATCCAGAAATGAAGGAGCGTCATACCCATGCTATTCCCTGAAAGAAGACATCCTTATCGATATATGATCGGTGGTGTTATAGCAACGCTCTTCTAAATGCAACCACCTGATCCGTATGCTCTTCTAACACCTTTCCTTATGCATTGTACGAGCCGTTTCTTGTATATGCAGATATGGAGTTCAGTGAATGCTATTTCTGCATTGTGCACCATTCTTTTAATATATGGGCTGTGTATTTTTGTGAGTGGTGGCTGATTGCCATGTGAAGTAATTTACTGCCAGCAGCGCTTTAAAAAAACATGATAAGGAGGTCGATAAAAATAGCAGCCCAGCATGATGGAGACATTTATTTTTCTGAATGGGTCGAGTGTGAAGGAGCTGTTTTTAATGAAAGTGTTGTGCAGCGTTAATTTCTTCTGCAATTTCTGGGCAGTGGTATGTTTTGAGTCAATTTTGAAGATGGTCTTCATTTCTTATAGCATAGAATTTTCTGTATAGTATGAGGCCAAGCAACTAAGTATTGGGTGGTGTTACTCTATATATTGCAGGAGTTGAAGGAGCTAAAAGAAAGGTTTTGAACTAAAAACCTTTTTGTTTTTGAACTAAAAAGTGTTGGAGACCAAGTGATGACTTGGTGTGGTGATGTTTATGCACAGTTGTAAAGGTTAAGGAGTTGATATTGCTTGTTGGGAGTCTGGCTTGTTAGTGTGTGAAGAATGGTGTTCGAGTTGAGCATGAACTTACTGGAAATTCAAGCATGTGTTGGTGACTCTTCACCAATTGGGGAGAGTTCGTTGGGAGTTTGGAGGCCTGTGATAAGGGAATTCACTGTTGTTACTAACTGTGTTTATATCATTTCAAACCTATTTAATATGGGTTGGTGCCCATTTCATTTATGAAAGCTATTGATGTGCTGTGGTTTTTTACCCGAAAGAGTTTTACACGTGAAATTTGGTGCTTGCGTCTTGATGTTTTGCTCTTTCTATGTTTTATATGGTTTCATGATTTTAAAAGTTTAAAATACTGATTCACCCCTGCCCCCCTCCCCCCCCTCTCAGTATTTTCTGTGTGCTCTCTTCAATACTTTCCCACTTTTGCTCTGGAATGGGTAGTCACTATTGCAGACAAGCAAGAAAGGTGTGCTCTGACAAGTTTTGCTGACAAATCATATATTCACTAACATGATGCAAGACATAATCCTTGAGGCCCTTCCATGAGAATCTCTCTGACCTCCCTATAAGTCCAATAGTATCTAGGATAGTCTGCCAAGGGTGTGTCATGGACAGCTCTCAGAATCGTCTCCTTTAGCTTAGACTTAAGAACTAAATAAATTTTGTCCTTGTAGTAGATAGCATCATCTACCACCTTATACATGTCATCCTGAACCTTTCCATCCATCACTTTGCAATCAAGAGTATTCTTGGAATTCTCGATCAAAAGAGCCTTCCAATCAATTGAAATCTCCGCCAAAGAACAAGCAATGGATTTCTTGGAAAGGGCATCAACAACAATGTTCTTCTTATCCTTAACACACTCTATGTCAAAATCATATGCCTAGATTTCTCTAACCCATTTTGCCATCTCTAGTTAAGGTCCTTTGCTCCAAAAAGTACTTCAAAATTTCTGATCAACCTAACCACAAACGCCCCACCTACTAAGTACTATCTAAACTTTTCTTATGCATGCATGATGACAATAATTTGTCATAGATGGAGTAGAGCCTCTTTGCATCCGTGAGTTTCTGACTCTCAAATGAGATGGGGTGTCTATTTTGCATCGATACCGCCCCAATATGTTCATCTGATGCATCACATTCCAGCACAAAGAGTTGGGTGAAATTTAGTAGTGCCAAAAGAGGACAAGTGCTAATCACCTCCTTGAGTTTATCGAATGCCCGTTGAGCCTCACATGTCCACCTGAAAGCTCCTTTCTTAGTGAGTTCTATTAGAGCTGCTCCAAGTTTGGAAAGCTTATTAACAAACCTCCTATAATAGCCACACAACCCAAAGAAACCTTGTAGCTCTATAGGAGTCTTGGGAGCTGGTCAAATTGCCCATATGTTCTTCTGATGCACGTGAATTCCCTGAGCACCAACGATATGTCCCACATAAAAATGGTCTCTGTCATTCCAAACTCACATTTGGAAGCCTTAGCATACAATGATTGTGCCTTCATGATCCCCAATACCTCATTTAAATGCTTCAAGTGATCCTCCAATGTTCCTCTATAAATGACTATGTCATCAAAGAGTACTAGCATGTACTTTGCAATTGCTTGTTGAAAATGTGATTCATGCAAAACTAGAAAGTTGTAGGAGCATCGGTCAACTCA
The DNA here is from genome assembly GCA_018584345.1 of Thuja plicata. Classification (NCBI taxonomy): domain Eukaryota; kingdom Viridiplantae; phylum Streptophyta; class Pinopsida; order Cupressales; family Cupressaceae; genus Thuja; species Thuja plicata. Next base: position 1,215,870 of record MU224751.1, read on the forward strand.
AAGGGCACGGCACAACCAGAAACTCAAAGGTCTCTATCCATGGTCACTTTCCATCAGGATTGAATGCTTTCTTGGAATGGTATAACTTTGAATCACCCTTCAAGAGTTGCTGATTGAAATGCTAGACTGGTGATGTAGTCATGGGCGAAGGATCCAATGAAGTATTATCCAATTATGTAATGAAATGAAAAATTCCATTTGGATCCAATGAAGTAATATCCAACCATATAGTGAAATGAAAAATTACACTTGCATAGTGGAATTTCTAATGAAATAATGAAACAACAATATGAACTTTATTAATTCTCAAGCAAGAATTACAATTTGTTGCAATGGGCTTCCAACATGCTAGACCTCAACTATTTGATTACAAATATTCATATTACATAATTTGAATGATATTACAACACAACATTCAAATTGGACTCCAACTTGACTATCAATCTGAATTGCCTTCAAATGACCAAGTGATGTTTATATACCAACTTCTACCCTTAGGAATGATCTCAGTTGATTGCAAGGTGGTGTAAAGTTGATGCCTTGTGAAACATATAGTAGACCAAATGTGTCGTTGAATCTTTTGGAGTGAATGTGGTTATGATGGATAATTGAATCTTGATGTGGTGCATACCATAAGGTCTCCTAAGTGCTTTAGAAAGGTGCTATAGGCCTTTGAACAACAAAATTATTTGTTATTTTGTTATGCTTGGTAATGGTTTAGAAATTGATATATGTCATTGTGGTGATTAGGATCTCTTTAACATTCAATATGATGTTGAAGGATTAGTGTGGAACATGTGTTCCCAACTGTATGGTAGAATGTGCAAGTGTGGTGAAATGTGATAGGATCTACAATGATTGACTGATAACTGGAATGTAAATGAAAAACCTATGAACAAACAAATGAGTAAAAGAAAATATTTTTGGGTGATGCAAGATTGCTTTTACGCCCTGGGATGCTCTGCATTAGACACCTGAGGTAAATTGACAAGTGCGTCCCTCACTTTTTATGGCTAGAGGGAAACTAAGATGGTCTATCTTAGCCTTAGTAATCCAAGATTGATCTTTTTCAAGCCTTCCTTTCCACTTTACCAAATACTCTTCATATTGTTTATTTTTGATACTTATTCCAATTTTACTTAACAAAATCTCCACAAACTCCTCGTTTTGTTTTCACAATATTTGATTCTGCCATTGTATTTCTCAGCCGCTATCTCTTGACTCTCCTCATGGTATTGACGCGCATCTGCAATGTTGAGCGTTGATGATATGCCTAAACCTTCTGATCTAAGTTGCTGATCCTGATACTGATATAGATTTGGGTTCGGATTTAGATTCCCAGATTTGACAATTTTTTTTTTGAGCGAGTTTTAGTACCACGAGTATATATGTAGATATTTTCAAATATATATATATATATATATAGATATAGGTATGTATATATATTCATAGATTCATACATTTAACATGTTCAATGTTCATTAATCATTGGTTCAAAACTTCAAACATATAATAATAAGTTAGAAGCGTGATACTCATAAATCTGTAATTGCCAATAAAATTATAAATAAAATACCTCATATATCATATTCGTACTCTGCAAAAGTCCGATAATGTCATTACACAACGAAAATTAAAATTACAAGTCATATTTCATATTTAATATCCAAATTCATCTTCGTTATCTTTATAGGAATCAAGGTCAACATTTGGTGAAAAATGCTTGAGAGATGAATGAATGATCATCAAATGACCAAATGCATGCTTTATGGTCGAAATTAGGGTTTTAGATGCTTTTTAGATTTAAAAAAAATTAAAAATGGCACGTGGGGCATGTTTTTGTGTGCCCATTGCCTTGGGTGCGTGTGGATTCCTCTGGATTCCGCCCGGATTTCGGCCTGGCATTCAAATTCCCTATGAGTTTTGCAAAACCCACACGGAATCCAGATGCCAGGCCGAAATCCGGGGAGGAATTAGTACCGACATCACACCGAAATCAAGATCCGGGCCTTAATGCAAGGATCTAGTAACTTAGCTTCTAATAACTCCATATGTGCAGTGCCTCTCCCATTTGTATTCTGCATGACATTTTGATGGATGTGGCTTTGACTTTATTGTTTGCTCCTTTGTGATTGGATGAGATGATCTTATGCTTCGATGTTTATACATGCTTGTATTGTGTGATCATGTTGGACCCGTGTGAGGTTTGTGCCTTCGAGGTGATCTGATTATGCCCTTATGCCTGGTTGTTAGAACCATTGTGCTGTGGCTGGTTGTATACCTGAGTTGTGATGATAGACCTTCTGAGGCCTTTATTTTGAGTTTTGAGGACTCATTGTGTTCTTGGTGTTTTGATTTGAGCTTGACTCATCTATGTGTTTTGGTGACTATTCCCGTGTTATGAATTTATACTGGCATTGTGAGATGCACCCAGTTCAGCTTGTTCTTGTGCTCATTTCGAGATTACTATTGTGGTCATGATGGTATTTGGCTTATGAGACATTGTTGATTATGTGGCTTATGACGTGAGTGATGGTTCCACTGATGTATGTACCCCAATGGCTACTGAATTACGATTGTATCATGATGTTATTCCATGATTATCCATGTGATGTGATCAGGTGGTTGCACTGTGTGATGCATTTTATTACCAGTATCATTGTCGATTTTAATGTTAGATGATGCCGTTATTACTATTTTGATCATACCTGCATGATGATGCTTTATGATAATATCTAAGGTATTTCACATTCGAGACTATGGATTATGTTATCAGGAAGATTTTATTGGATTCCATGATATATTGTGCCTTATATGCTGTTGTGTATTTTATGGAGATTTGCATTGATATATGCTCATAGTGCTAGAAATGATTATTTAATGTTTTTATATTTAAATGCAATGTTAATTTAAATGATATGATGTTCACTGCTATGCTCATATAATTGTTATGGATTATGCTTGATGTGATTGTACAAAGTGAGACGAAGTCGTAGTTACTCATTCGTGAGGTCCACATAATGTCTCGTTCTCCTTCGCTGTTTGCTATCATGTATGTTCATGTGCTTCGGCTATTTTTACTGTGAGCAACTACACTTGATGTTTGTGTGTTTCAGTAAAGTGCTAGACACATTCCACCTGTGTTGCAGGATTTGAGTGTGTCTATATCCCTGGCATTGGCACAGGAAATAGTTTCACCGACCTTTCATATTTGAGCCAATATTGTCCTTGTATGGACGATGTATCCATAATTGATATATGATTCCCTCTGGTACATGTTGGTAAATCCGGATTTCATATGCATATTGTTTTAGACCCGTGAGCGTGTCTGTGCATTTAGAGTTCCCACAACTATCGTGGATGATTTAGAATTAAATGCTGATTTTATTATGTTTGGGAAATTTAATATTTTATTTACCGGCTAATTTGTCATAGTTGGATTTCAATTATTTGGAATTGATTTTTGGGGGTAAAGTCAATAGTTCACTTAAATAATTTAAGTGACTTGTTTTTAAAAAAGTCAATTTTGAAAATGCCTTTGTGGAAAAAGTGAATTCTTTTTCACTCACTTCTCATTTTGTTGGTTTTATGAGAATTTGGATTTTGCTCCTAACTTGCTTGGAGAAAATCACACTTTTACTCGTGTTTGATTTGGGTGTCGGATCTTCGTGAGGAGCGACTTGTTGGATTTGTGTCGAGATTGCTCTGCTTTGCCGAAGAACTCGTCCACTTCTATGGAGTTTTGAGAGTTTGCTCTTCTTTTTGGGATTTTCTCGATTTGGGTGAGGTATGGCATCTCACCATTTTTAAATTACTTTGTTTTAATGCGAGAAATCACTTGCATTAGTTGAGTGGGTTGCGAATTAGCATTCCCCCATGCTCTTGCTTAATTTCATTACCCGGTTGGGTTTTTATGAGCAATTATGTATTTTAGTTTTGAGAATTTGGGGTTTTAAAGTGTTATGCTGCTCAAATTTCTGTGTGCCCGAAAATGAGATTTTATTGTAGAAATGTGATGTTGGGTGCCCAAGGGCAAATAAGTTTTAATTTTGTAAGATTTTACGATGTTTGATTTTTGGGCGTTTTTGAGCTCACCTTGTTTTTGCATGCCGCCCAGAACTTGTATGCCACCATGTTTGGCGTGATTGATCTATTGTACGTTGTAGTACTCAAACTTTGTAATGGGATTGTGGAATTGGACTGTATTGAGGGCATTCCGGATAATTGATATTGCAACCTGAACTTACCCGTTTTATGTCAAAATGACGATTTTTACACTGCCATATTTTGCTAGAATTTGGGTATTTTGTTGCTTTTGGGCGTTTTGAGCCTTCCTTGTGTTCTAACGGGATGGTTGATGGATTCCATGAAAATCCGTGCCCTTGGAAAAGTGGCCAATCGAGCAACTTGTTATTTGGCTTAGTTTTGTTTGTACTCGGTTCTTACCTTGAGAGTTTTGAGAGTTGAGATATCCTCATGTCATTGCTTTATTTGTTGTTTCTTTTGCCTTGTGTTGGCACACTCCATGCTTGAGGTTGAGCTCGCATGTAATACGTGGATGTAGAGTGTTGAGACCGCTTCTAGGCATGTAGTTGAGCTATGCTCCTATGTCGAGGTCCAAGTGACCTTTGCTCTTGGTATCGAGACCAATAGAGCTTACCATGTTCTTTATGGGCTTATGACTTTGAGAGTCTTGCTTTGCATTGTACTTCTTTTTCTTTATGCTTTGTGCCTTGTCGTTGTAACGAGATGAGCTTGTTTGGTGTTTGGGTAGTGGAGTGGAGTGGTTCCTTACGTGGATCCCAACCCGTGAGTGGTTGGTACAGGTCACATGAAGGAGTTCTTAATAAAGTGAACTTCATAAATTGACTTGGGTAAACACACATTAATAAGAGTAAGTGACTACCTGGCCACCCGAGGGTGTTGATCGAAGATACATACCGAGCCTGGCCATCTATGGACGTTGATTGAAGACTCGATGTCACTTGGGCTACTGAGAGCCAAGTAATGACACTCCTCCCTTAGTCCCTACACTTAAGCCTTGATAGCTTTGAGTAGTACCTTGGGTATATGGGGATGATGTGGTTTCTTGGTTGTACTTGGACATTGGATCTAATGATGAGTGTTCTCTATGAATGATTGCATTTTGTGCTTGTGTATTACATTGGACCTTTGTATTGTCTTTTGAGATTGCACATTTTCTTGGCGTGTGTGTTAGCTACTCCTTGCTTGCTTGTATGCCTTGTGTTTGTGGCCAGGTTACTATCTCCACAAGCATGGTGGGGTGGGCCTGAGAGTTCCACATGGTAGGGCGGCATTGCACTTTACCACTGCTGAGGACCGGTGTACAGGTGATGGGCTTCCTCCAGTTACAAGGATTTGGAGCATTGAGTGCTCATTATATATCCTTCATTTCTTGTATCATTGATATCTGCATATGTACATGTTTATGCACTGATGTTCTTGGTATTTAGCTTAGTTTCCTTTATGCTTTTGGATGATGTATTTATTGATATAATCAAGTGATTATGGCCTCGATCTATGCTATCTGGTACTCCCAGGTGTGGAGCTAGATGTTTACTAGCCGTATGTTGGTGTCAGCTCAGGGTTCGACTTTCGTGCTTTGTATTTATGGCCAATTCCATGAATCAACGTCTCCAACTGAATCAACGTTTGCATGGATCAATGTCTCCGCAGCTTGAATCAGCATTTCCGACTCACTGGTCTGAGACTTTCTGTCTCAGAAGTTTACTGGTCAAAATTTATGTCTGCACGAATCGGCATCTCCGCCTCAATCAGCGTCTTTGCCTGCTTTTAGCATCTGCGCCCAGATTGGTTTTACTTTCAATTTTGGGAGCTGGATGAATTGTTTATGCTTTTGGGATGGTTTCTTGAGGGTTCTTAGATATCTTTGTAATGTTCCCCCTTGTTCTGATAATTTCTGAACCCTTCAGCTGTTAGGAATTTTGTCAAACAGTTGTCTGACAGGCTGAATACTAAGTTCTGATTTTGTTTTCAATGTAGTTGTAATGTTTTGTCAATTGATATGGTCTGGTGACTTTCAGATTTTAGATTTAATAAATAACAAATACTTGCATTCAACAATATCATGAAATGTAAACAGAAATATAATCTATTTCAGTCTTCATGAATATTCAAATCTATCTCAGACTATACAGCATTACAAAATCAGATAATCATGATAATTGCAGACCTGATCTTATGCGATGCATATAACTTGGTACAACTACATAGGTAGTTTGTGATCTTCACTTCCAAACTGCTCCAGCACTAACTGGGTTACTTCAGCATGCAAGAAAACCCAAATCAGACAAACAGTCACTCGAATAACTCATGCTCAGTCAGCAATAATGACACATAAGTCTGAGAAATGATGCGGCCATTATAGAGGTTACAAAGCCTGTATTGTATGCCTTAGCATGCAAGAAAACCCAAATCAGACAAACAGTCACTCCAATAACTCACGCCCAGTCAGCAATAATGACACAGAAGTCTGAGAAATGATGCGGCCAGTATAGAGGTTACAAAGCCTGTATTGTATGCCAAGCCACTCAGCATGTGCAAGTCAGGGTTTAGCCCAGTATGAGACTGAACAGCTACGCCCCCACACCTTTCCTGTCACCTACCTGTTACTCCAGCACTGTCTGGTCATTACCACCTATATGGAACGCCCAGTTACCACACCAGAAATACCCAGATTGCAGAATTATTGCCCCCAAAGAAGTTTGCTACCAATGACGAGGTACAACGGTAATGTCTACTTCAGTTGCAGGTGTATATGTTAACCCTTTGAGCAGACTCCAGTCCTCAAATAACCCCACACACTAGCCCAGAAGAGGTACAACCCACTAGAGATCAAATCCAGTCATGTGTGGTAACCACATTTGCTGTAATGACTGTAACAAACATGCAGTTCAGACTGCAGATCAATTACCACTGTCAATCAACTTGGAATGGTACCTTTACTGCTGATTACTGGCAACTTAAGCCCTGTACGACACTCCTGAGTCTCCACCAGCATGGATGACACAGTCAAATCTTCATGATACTCTTTCTTTTGTCAATACTGTCCTATAGGGTTCGGCCCAGTAGCTGCAAAAAGAACCAACAAACTCTTTCCAAACACATCTCAACTTCCTAGAAACAACCCTTTCCTGGCAATTGCAACATTATCTAAAGTCATAAAATCTTTGGAATTTTACCTTGAATACTCAGCTCAGATCCCAAGATTGTATCTCTCAACAGCATCAAGATTGTTAACAAGAGGGGTATCGTCCTCCATGCCCTAGAGAAATTCTCCAATATTTCGCCACTTTCTTCGATTATCCAAGCATAAATCAAGCATAAACCAAGCATACCAAGCATATCTGTACGGGTCCGTCAGCTGTGCTGGTTTTTCTGTGCGTCCGTCCTTTAGTCTGTGCGGTCTCCTTCTATTTGCTAATGCTGTGCGGTGTACAAACTCCTTGTCACGGGTTAATAGTTTTGGACCGTACGGTGTTATAAGCTGTTCAAAAAGATAGTTGTACGGTGTTAGACCGTATGGCCATGTACTTTCTCTCTCTCTCTTTTTAATTTTTTTGTACGGTTGTACAGACCCGTACGACAATAGTCCATACGGTACCGTAAGGTACCGTACGGATTTGTTTTTTTTGTTTTTTTAATATATTTTCGTGCCTTATCTAGTGGCTGGGTCTGCCGACGCCGTCTTGCCGTTCATGGTATATTTTCAGTTTTGACCCATTGACTGTGTCGAAAATCTCCTGGTCATCGAGCGTCGACAACTTGATTGCTCCATTGGTGCCAATTTCACGCACTATAGGGACCCAACCACTTCACTTTAAATTTTCCGGGTCTGATTTCATTCTTTACTTCAACACGAGTTGACCTTGAGAAAATCAAGTCCGACAGAGGTGCTTGTCATGCAAATGCTTTCTCTGTTGTTGGGCGACGTCTGTTGCCCATTCCGCCATCATCCGTCGCTCGTCGAGCTTATTGAGGGCGTACAATCGTTCTCGGAGGCTTGGCACCATGAACTCCATCGGGACCACTGCCTCCTGCACATACATTAGTTGAAATGGCGTCTGTCTCGTGGTCACTTTATAAGTGGTTCGTTAGGCCCATAAGACAGAGGGTAATTTCTCCTCCCAGTCTTCCTTCTCCACTCCGTAGGACTTATAGATCATGGATACCAAGATCTTATTCGTTGCTTTGTAATGTCCCCGTTATTAAATAAATAAAATAAACTTGTATTTGGGTCTTGGTCGATTTAGCTTATCCCGGACCCATTTTTATGTTAATGTAGGGGTTAGTGTTGCCGTGTCGGCTTTATTTGTA
>MU224751.1:1241025-1265800 GCA_018584345.1 Thuja plicata
TGGCCCTTTCAATCTCCACTTTGGCTTCCCGCGTCCTCTATTTTTCAGTATGAGGGTCTGGATATGTGGCTTGTTTTGCTTGCCCTCGGGTGACGGCCAGTACCTCTTTTGTACTCGTGCTTCCTTCGATGTCTAGCCAGTTAATGCCGAATTTTGGGCAGTGGGCGTTCGTGGTCGTCGGGGCCACACCAACGACATAGCTTCTGGTGGGTGTCTCCTTTGTCACAATCTCTTGCAAAATGACCCCATTGGTTGCATGCCCTACATTGGATCATCGAGCATCCTTTGGCGTCATATTGTATTTTGCTTCTAGTATTATTGTTTTCCCTTCTGCCTCGTCAGCTGCCTCGGTACCTGCCCGAAGATATACTGTTGGTTGTTTTCGTCGCCCCTGATGTGGATGGCTGCTCTTGAGTGGAGCACTTGTTGGTTCCGTACCTTCATGTTGTACGGGCATTCCTTGGTGGAGTGACCCATAATCTGACAAATGTCACAGAATGCCTTCTTTGGACAGGAACCCTTTGTGTGGCCTTTTTCCCTAGATTCTGTACACAACTTGTCTTCACCTTTGCTTGTGCTTCCTTTCATTGTCTTGAATTCTTTCAACATCCTTTTCATGTCCTTCTGTAGAGCGTGGACTTTTTTATGTGACTCCTCATCGCTATTGCTCTCCTCTAAAGAGTTATCTTCATCAGAGGATGACTTACTTTTCTTCTTTTTGGAAGAGTCTTATGTTCACTCTCCAAGTCCATTGCTTGATTATATGTGTCTTCGCATGAAGAAGGGGGCACTATCTTCATCTTCTTCCTTAAGGTGGATTTTAGGCCTTCGACAAGCCATCTCTTTTTTAGGCCATCCGCCAGTTGGTTGTCCATCTTTCTGACTAGCTCCTGAGTCTTCGGCCGTAAGCATGCACAGTCTCCTTTTTCCCTTGTTTTGTCCAATAGATTTTTGAGACAATCTCATTGTCATCTCTTAATAGCCGGAACTTTGTTTGAAATGCTTTCCGTAGCTCATCCCATGTAGCTACTTTTGTTTTATCAATATCGGAGTACCATTCGATGGCTACCCCTCTCAAAGTGGCATGAAACTGTTTTACCCACTCTGACTGGTCTGTTACTCCATTTGCAGACCAGATGGTCTCGCATGTGCGACAGTGTTTCACAAGATCTTCCTTTCTGTCACCTGTGAACTTGGGTAATTTTTGTTTATTTGTCGCCATTGGTGCAGTTACCAGCGGTGGAGGTTGAGTTTGTCCACCCGCGCTGGTTGTATAGGAACTCCCTCCTGTGTTGGGCGCGTTGGTACTCGACTGGATATTCTGCCCTCTGTACGTCTATGTATTGGAATGAACCCTTGTGTTAGGTGTGGGGGGTCCTAACATAATATTTTGACTGCCGTGCGCTTGTGTTTCCTGAACACCTACAGCCGCACCGGTATCCTCTTCACTTATGTTGCAGATCTCTTCACCCTTTGTATGGGTTCCTCCTCTCACTCCTTTGGGTCTCCTTGGCCTCCGTGCGTAGTGTGAGCGACAGGCCCTTTAATTGATGTCGGGTCTCGTCCCGGAGGTCTATCGGCTGTCGAGTCTCTTTAATCAAATCCTTTGAACTTCTTTCCCTACGGTGTTCTGGCGACGCATAGCGTTCTCCTTTGGCTTCTGCACCTTCCGTGACACCTTCATGGTCCCTCTTCGGCGACCCTTCGGTTGGTTGTCCTTCGGCAAGTTGCCATAGCCTTCATCGACGTTCGACTTGTTTTTCAAGGATTAAAGCTCTCTGCGTGGCCTCCCATTCATCAGTTTGTGCTTTCTTATTTCTATCTTTATTTAATAGATTGGGCATCAAATCAAAACATAATATTTAATAGAACACTTTTTTTTTATTCATTCATTTTTTTCTCATTTTTCGTACTTGTGTGTCAATCAGATGACATCATTGTTTACAATATTTCAGTGTTCTTTTTATTCTTTCAACAATCTACAGATCACAAATTATTTCCCCTTCGTCGGTTGCCATCACGGTCTTCAGCCTCCCGACGGTTGTTCTCTTCGAAGTTTCGTAGGATCTGTTGGCGGCATTGTTCCCGCACGGTTTCCTCCCGTTGGTTCCTCTGCGTGATGGATGTCTGGGCCAACATTCGGGGGAGATTGTTCATCAACCTATTGACCGCGGGGCTCACTTCTAGTGCGTTCCAAACTACTTCCGGAATGTCTGCTTCTAAGGCCTCCCTTCGGACATAGGTCTCGATTGCTGCTTGCAGGATTATTGCAAAATCGCTCGTCAATGCATGCTCCCCTTCGTACAGTTCTTGCCGTCTATCATTATTTGTTTGCCTCCCCTCTTCTAGTGGTTGACCCATTTCTCTCCCTTTGCCATTCAACTTAGTTACCACCCAGATTCGTACTACAACGACCCCAGATGTTTGCCCTCAGGGGTAAACTAGAACTGTTGTAGTCATACAGAATGGTAAAGTACACAATACAGAATAAGAGAGAACTTCAAGTATATTTCATTGCTCATAAGTTACCATGTACAAGAGTGTAGTCATAGCAAGTCTGTCTCTTCCATTGGGAGACTACATACAAGTAGGGACCGAGAGGGTGCAAGGCGAACCGTCGCACCTATTAACTAGCTACCCTCAGTTGTGCAACTACCTAACTGTCCATATTGCTGGACAACACTCTTCAATCCTTTTTGTAACACTTCCTAAGAGCTCAATCACTTGCCTTGGCAATGTGGGATAATGAAAATCACTTTTTGGCTCTTTCCTGTAATTTCGGGTTTTTTTGCTTTTTCGCCCCTATTTTATCGCGGCTGCTTTTTTTCAGCCCCTATTTATCGTGATTGCCTTTTCCTTGATATGTCCATCCCATGTACATGTTTTCTCCTTTTTAAAATATCATTTCCCACTTAAGTGAATAAGATACCCCTTTGAATAATAAAGTGACTTTTATATTATAATGTACTTTATTACTATAGTCACTTTATTAAATAAAACTTTAGGCATTAAAATAAAATAGCAAATGAACTTGGAATTTCATGCATGATAGCTCATTGGAAAGAGCTCGACGAAATGCTCCAAGTCCAATACTGAAAAGTCACAACTAAGCCCTCTGTTGACTTACTAAAAATATTAAGCATCTGGAAACCCTGTCAAAACACCTCCGATTGGCCTGAAAATGGAAATGCCTAAGCCAATTAACCTCAAGATCCCATCAAAATCTTGGTTAGCCCTCGGGACCAAGACAAAATGGGCTAATGACACATCATTTGATGCAAGCTAAAAATGGGGACATTACAAATTTTCAGGCATTCTTAGCTTGATTTCAAGACCAGGAGGGTACATAAAATGTAACATTTAAGTATAAGTTACTTTCTTATGCTTTAAGTTATATTCTATGTAATACTTTTAGGATGTTTGACAGTGGTTTCAACTTCATAGGAGTTATTTTAAATATTCTAGATTTTGAGAGTTTTTAGGAAATTTCAAACTTGGTCAAATTTCAGGTATCAACATGTTTTCTTCAACATGGTTCTTATGTGGCAATTTGGTTGTCTTTCCTTTCTTGCCGAGTCTTTCTCTTGTGCAGGATTGTTTGAGGATCGTTGCTTGTCTTATTGTGTTTGCTTATGGTTAGATGGTAATTAACATGTATGTTTAACCATATTAGGAACATTTGCTTTGGGATTTAAATGAATGTCAGCGAGGTGGATTTTGAGGATGGTGTAGTCTCCTCTCTATATAACCGTGGCCTGCTTAGCATCTTGTGATTCGTGGATGTTGTCCGAATCCTTGTAGGGCAGTCTTGTGAACGTGTGTTCTTTGTTCCGAGTATGTGATTGAGTTGTCTTGGAACCTTTGGAAGTGCTAGTTAGTCTTACGATCGTGTCACGATTGTGGTGTATTCTCTTGCATGTTGTATCTTGCAGATGTTTAAGGTTATGTGATGCACATTGTTACATGATGTTTATTCCATTTTTCAAAAAATAAATTTGTTAAGTGCATATTTAACCCTTTTGTTCCAAGGGTTCCTTGGCGGGGCATTGCAATATGCATTTGTAGAATCAAACCTTTTCAAAATTTACAAGGACCATTTTCAACCTATTGTATGTCGCAATTGGAAACCTTTCCTTATATATACCTTCACTTCATCTCCAACCGCAAACTCCTTATGTCTTCTTCTCTCATCAACTTTATCCTTATATTTGTGATTCATCTTCTCCAACTAGCCCTTTACTGCTGCACACATTTCCTTCATATGATGTGCAAATTCTTGTACTTCTTCACGACTCCTTTACCCATTGTCATTCCCACCCTCTATGGTGATTCGATTGGAAGACCTTCCCTTGGAAGTAGATATTTCTGATGACTGATTCTTCTTTTTGATTGTAAATCTTTTGGTATTTTGCTTGATACAATGCTTCCATATTTTTTTGATAGCCTTGAAATCTCCTTCTACGATATCTCATTTGCATTTGCAGTGGTGTCTTGTACACATGTCCTTGGAATTAATGCAAAATGTTTATTGCCTAATCAAATCTAGACACTACCGCAGACCTTTCCTCTTCTTTCCATGGAATCAATGTGTCTTTTGTCATTCTTTGTAATGCTGTAAGTATCAGTTCTTCCATCATGTAAAACAATCCTATCAAATTGTCATTTTCTACTCAACAACATATGACATACATCCATCGGCACTGTATCACACAAAACTTCATCATGATATTAACCTATGTTGAATTTAACTTAATATTGCTCCTCCACCAATAATATATGCTCCTTAACCATTTCTTTAGACATTAAATTGATAGTATTACCACCATCAACAACCTCTCAACATTTACTTCCTGACTCATGTACTATTCTAAAAAAGTTTTTCCTTTGCACTAGCTCTTCTGTCTTTATGGTGCAACAGCACTTCTAGTAGTAGTGATAAGTAAAAAACTCATTGTGCTTCCTCTCCACACTTGACATAAGTTCCCCTAAAAGGCTTTCCATCTCCAAGATATCTCCCTCTGCACCTCTAACATCTATCTGTTTTGTCATTGTGTATGAATTTCGATCATCCTTATCTTTTCAGTGGGAACTACCATCCTCTTTGCGATTGCAATGAGAATTGCTGCTTTCTCCTTCATTGCTGTACGAGCTACTTACTTTGTAATCTTCCACATATGGTCTCATGTTGCTGCATAGTGACTCGTCTACCTAGAATCTTCCTGCTGTTCCTTTTTGTTGGTTCTGTCTATCCTCAAGTCTTTTGTGCAATGTTTTTCTATAGTTAGGGCTAACTGATATGATACCTACATTGTGTGGATATCCCACATGCTCGGCTCTTCCTGAATTGATCCTCTTAAACCATTAACATATCGTGCCACTTTCTTTGCTTTCTCAGCATGTTGTCCTAATTGGACTGTCAACCTATAATATTCTTCAGTATAATCTTTTTACAATCACATCTCTTTGCCTCAAGTTGTTTTGCTCTTTCAACATTTGTAAATGATAATTTATGGGAATGAACTTAGTTTTTAGCTTGTTCACCATTCTATCCCATTTTCCATTTGCTAGGTTTACCCTTCCTATTTCCTTTTCATCGAATTTCTTTCCACCAAATGGCAGTGTGACCTTTCAATTTAGTCTCAGCAAATTTTATCCTATTTGGATCATCTGTATCCTTATACTCAAAAATCTGCTTCTAAATCAATTTTCTAGTTTATCAGTTCTTTGGGATTTGAACTACTAGAATAATTTGGAAAATCTACCTTAGTCTTCTTATTGGTGCTTGATATAACTTTCAACATCCTTTCTTCCTTGTCCTCTTCCCCATTTCCACTTTGCTTGGCTGGGCTTGCGTCTTGCTCTTCACCACTCTCATCAACTTTTGGGTTAGGGTTGCTTCTACAGTTTTCTTCAAAAACATCCATTTGAATCTTCATTGACTTCATAATCTCTAACATCTCTTCTACCTTTCTAGCAACATTAACAATATCCTGAATTCTTTGTGGAGGTATCTCTCCTTGGGATTTGATGTGAACTGCCTCAAGTCAGCACTCAGTCTATAATCATTCCCTGCAACTGCCTCTCAATCAATACTTTGTGTCAAGTTTCTTGCAGGTTATTTCAATTTGGTGTTTTGTTTACAAGTAGACCCTTTAGGTTGACAAACTTTATGCTTTGATATGAGTTGATGCAGTCATAGACAGAGGATCCAATGAAGGATTGATGATTATTGAACCATGTAGAGAAATGAAACCAAACACAGTTACAGAGAAAATTCAAATGAAATAATCAAACAACAATATGGACTTTATTGATTCTTAGTCATGAATTAAAATTTTCTGCAATGGACTTCCGCAATCTTAGGCCTCAATCGTTTGATTACAAATATGCAAGTTATGAATTTGAAAATACAATGCTCAAACTTGATTCCCAATTTGAATCTCCAAGTCTACTTGCAATCTAAACAGCCTTGAAATGATTGTGAGAGATCTTTGTCTAACAACTTATAGCCTTAGGAATGATCTGGGTTGGCCATAAAATGGTGTAAAATTTGATTCCTTGCGAAACATGTAATAGATCAAATGTGTAGATGAATCTTTTGGAATGAATGCGGTAATGATGGATAAATAAATCTTGATGTGGTTCACACCATGTGTCCTAAGTCATGTAAGTGTATTCCTTTGTTGCCACATGCTTCAGAAAGGTTTCACAAGCCCTGACCACCAAAAGTTTGCTATTCAGTTATGCATGGTAATGGATAAGAACTTGATATATGATTTTGTGGTGATTAGAATCTCCTAAAAATTGAGTATGACATTGATAGATCAGCATAGAGTATGTGTTCACAACCAAGAGGTGGAATTTGCAAATGCAATGAAATACGTTAGGATCTGTGGTAATGGATAAGAACTTGATATACGACTTTGTGGTGATTAGAATCTCCTAAAAGTTGAGTATGACATTGATAGATCAGCATAGAGCATGTGTTCACAACCAAGAGGTGGAATTTGCAAATGCAATGAAATATGTTAGGATCTGTGGTGACTAATAAATGACTAAAATTTAAATGGAAAATCTGCACACAAATAAACAAGAAAAAGAAAATATTTTTGGGTGATGCAAGATTGCTCTTACAACTTGGGATGCTTCTGCATCAACCAGGAATGGATAAATTTTTGCAAACTAATTGAGAAGAATGAGTTTGAATTGACACAAGATTAGGGATCAAAAGATGGCAAATTGATGATCAAGGTTTACAAAGGTGAGTTTTGTCTGGGTGGTAGCAAGCTTAATGACCGGGATAATTGTGGAAGATGTTTACCTTGTACAAATTTGTGCTTATTAGAATGACAACCAAAAGCTTATATATGGCCAATTAAGGGGTTACAAGCTAATTTAGCTCCTCCAGCAATTTGGGAGATTCCTTTTAACGACTTGGAGAATTGACATTTTCCTATGCTACTGTGTCACTTGGCTTTCTTACTATTGTTCTATTTCATATTCTTTAGTTTCTGCATGATAGTAGTTACACTTTTGTTATGTAATCCTTTCTTCCCTTTTAGAGATGGATAGAAGTTTGCCCTTTTGTAATGGATACACCTCCATGATTTTTTATGGTTCTCAACTCACACATAGTGGAATTACAGTGGAAGTCTTTTGTTATTACATTTTCATAAATATATGTTTGCCTTATTTTTAAAAATTGATTTTAATATTTAGTAAGCTTTCCAGGCCTATAAGTATCATTTGTTATATGATGTAATATCTTGTATACGATTTGGAGAACCCAGTAAGGCAAATAACCTCAATATTCAGGATCATCAATGCCAATTCCTTTAGCAAAAATGCAGCCTCTTGAGAACAAATGAAATATCAAAATTAGATTACAAAGTTGCAATATGCTGGCTGAGAAACCTATTATGGTATATCAATGCTGTGTTAAATAGAGGAGATGATGGATCTTTAAATAGATTTACAAATACAAGGTTTCTAAATGAAACAATCGTGAATTGAAGACAAAAATAGAAACTACCTAAACTAACCAGGACAACTATGATGGCCATTAAAGAAACATTACATTATCTTAATACCCTCCCATAATGGTCATCGTTCTAACTACACTATAGAAGACAATTTGCAGGTCTTTTGGTCACAAATGCATGGAAGGCTGCTCCCTTTTGGTCACAGATGCATAGAGAAGGCTCCCCCCTTCCCGTCAAAATGCTCTGCAAAATGAGCCTACTGCTGAGACCCTCCTTGATTCTGCAACACTTCTGTAAATGACCAAGATAACCAAAAACTTGCCAAATTGATATTGGTAAACAAAGGTATCAACTACCTGTAGCCACAAACACTGATACAAAACTAAAACCATGATTTTGAGGAAAAAATGCCAAACCCTTTTGCCCATGGGAAGTATGTTCTGTTGTGAGGTTTTCACACCATCGCCCCATCGCAGATGGGGCCCCCCTCTTTTCGCTTTAGCTCTAGGAGTCTTTGCCAGAAATGATTTCAAGTCTTTAAGCCTTAGCAGGTGGTAAAATGTAGTTTGAGGATAGTATCATCTTTGTCCTTCTCCCCGTCTCCGCTCATGAATTAGCTCCTGAGGTGTTTAAATATGACTTTGATAGCCTTGAAGGGATATAGTGTTGAAGAATGGATTTCCATCAAATTGCATAAGTGACCAATTCAATCAAAAATTTAGGTGTTTGAAGGGGTGTTGAAATTAGATCCTAGCGGAAAATGAGTTGCTTTGAGGAAAAATCCTCAAGGGGTGGCGGAGTTCGCCACCCCAAGAAGATTCTATCCTCTTCACATAAAGATTTCTGCCCAGCCCTTGATAAATTCCTCATAACATGATGAACCCCACCTTGGATCCAGAAGTTCAAAGCACAATCCACTTCCAACCAAAACACAAGATAATCAAGTAGACAAATGAGTTTGAGGAAAGAGGTCTAATTTAGAAGGCATTGTGTATTAGCGAAGTTTGGAAGAATTTGTCCTTGCGACTATCAGATTTCCGACAATCCTCAATTTCCGCCATGGTTGAAATCCAATGTTGTGAACAAGCATAGGTAAGTTCAAGACGATAAGATGATGTGAGGAAGAAAACAAACAATTATCCTTTTGAGGAGGGTGGATTCCGCCCTCCCCAAAGGATTTCATCCTTTTCCAGTCCAAAATTCTGCCCATATGTGGGGGTTTGAAATAGTGTCAGTCTCATCCTTAATGGTGAAATGAGTGAGCGAATTGGTTGATTAATGTATTTCAGCGAAGTTTGAGGTGATTGGTTAAATTCAGAATGAAATGTGTATTTGTAGAAATATGGAGATGATGAGGAATTTGTCCTCTCAGCACGCCAATCTCCACCCAAGGTAAAATCCTTGAAGCCCCTACATTTCCGCCTATTAGAATATTAATTTATTACTATTTAATGGTTATCTTTTGTATAATATGTAAATTAGGTAGATAAGATCATTTCTTCGATCTTCTTCAGTTTCTTATTAGGAACTTGCTAATTTTGTATTCTTGTAAATTCTTTATAATGATCCTTCCGGTCATTTGTTGATACAACAAAGTTTTTTACCAATTACTTGTTAGTAATATGATACCAGAGCAATCTCATATTTTCGAAAAAAAAATATAATTTCTTGTTTGAAATTATTCGTCTTTAATTTTTTCAAAAATACATGGGCTTGGTCTTTTCAAAACCCTTCTAGCAGATTTTTTGGGCATCGGTTCTCTTCTGCAACTCGTGCGGGTTTGTCTCAGCATTTTTTTCAGTCTATTCGACCCTTCTTTAGCTGTGTTTTCTCTTTCCTCACTGCAACACGTTCTTTGTGAAGACGACTTCATCGTTTTTCTTGGGCTCGTCTGCAACTTCGACCATACTTTGTGGTCGTTTTATCTATTTCTGCTAGGGTCTTTTGCCTTTGTCATAACTCATTTTGCAACCTGCGACGACCCACGCCATTGTTTCTGCATACATTTTGTTTTGGACAGGATCTGAATTTGAGAATCGACTACTTATATTTGGTCGTTTCTTCTTCTGATGACATTCTCCACCATTTTTGACCTCCTCTAAGGTCGTCTTTGTTAAAAACGACTGTCATTCTCTCCTACATGTTTGTTTTTGTAGCTCGTCTGCCATTTTTAAAAAGTTTTTATAGATGGCTAGGGTTTCTTTCGAAACTCTCTGTTCTTTTGCCGGATTCTTGGTGGGTTTTTTGAGAGCTCTTCTAGGTCTTCGTCAGCCATAAATTTCTCAAAATTTGTGCCAGTCGTACTTTATTTTTTTTGAAGTTTGTACTTGCATCTACATATGTTTTCTGCATTGGGATTCGTCTTTTAGATTATGTGTTATCGCCTCTCTTTTTGTGCATTGGGAAACGTGCAAGATGGCGTCATTGATAAACTTAATGTTGGAAGCCAGTCAGAGATTCAACAACAAAAAATATAACACCTGGAAGTAACACATGCTAACAATCTTGAATATCGCCACCTTGGTGATCTTGTTTTCGGAAAAGAGACTCATCCTATCACAGTCCGATCAGATCGGGACAAGTTTGATGACCGGAATCAAGAAGTCGTCATGCTTCTAAAGCTCTTTGTTACAGATGATCAGTTGCCTAAGTTTTCTTTTGGCAAGTCAGCATCATAAATATGGAAGCATCTAAAGTAGTTGCATGAGACATCCGTTAAGAGCCGAGCGTTCTTCCTGAAGAACCAATTGTTTTCCATCATGATGGATGAATGTATGTCCTTACAGGAGCATCTCACGAAGATTAAGGACATTCGAGATCAACTCAAAGCTATAGGTTGGAAAATGTAGGAAGAAGATATGGTAGTCATCAACCTGAAGAGTCTACCTAAATCTTATGAGCACTTTATTGAAGCTCTCAACATTACTTCAACAAATGTTGATCTGAAGTTTCCAGAGTTGTGCACCAAACTCCTGTAGCAGGATCGTTGGAAACAACAGTTTGGTAGCAGTGCCACCTTGCCCTCCTGAGAGCAAGCCTTTGCAGCCAAATCCTTTCACAAGGATAAAGACAAATCTCAGTTATCTCAGCAAAAGGGCTCCAGTTAGTCTTAGGATGGTTCGAAGAAGAAGAAGGTTTAGTGTAACTATTGTCATAAATATGGTCATATGCTCAAGGATTGTCGCAATCGTTTGGCTTCTGAACAACAAAAGTAGGGAGGGTCTCAACCTAAAGCCAATGTTGCTGAGCACATAGAGTAGAAAGAGTTTGCCATTTACAGCTTTATGGCTAAAAGACTTGCAGATCATGTCAAATCTTCTGCCTGGTATATAGATTTTGGTGCTTCTTGGCATTTCACTCACAGACATGATTGGTTTATAGAATTTTCCCCTTATACTGATTTAGTCATATTTGGAGGAAGTGAAGAGTATACTATTGTCAATGTATACTACGTTCCTAGCATGGAACTAAACATACTCTCAGTGGGTCAGATCTTGCAGCATTCTCCTCAACTTGATGTGGTATTCAGTGCACACAAGTGTTCGATTGTTGATCGTGCAACACACACTACTGTAGCTGTTGGCATTGAGGATCATGGTCTATACAAACTTGTAGATACGGGTGATTCTCTTGGGCATGCCTTCACAGCAAAATTATTTTCTATCAGTAGTCTCTAGCATCAGCAATATGGTCACCTGAACATTCATTATCTTGCTCAGCTTGTTCAGGAAGATTTAGTACATGGCCTACTTGTAATTCAAACTCAAAATCAACGAGTTTGTGGAGCTTGTTAGTCCACGCTGATGTATGTGGTCCAATGAATACTCCTTTTGTTGCTGGGTGCAGGTATTTCTTGCTTTTTGTTGATGATATCAGTCGTAAAATGTGGGTGTGCTTTCTCAGACAGAAATCAGATGTGTTTAATGTATTTTAGAAATTTAAGGCCTTACTAGAAAAAGAGTTTGGTTGTTCTATTATATCTTTTAGGTTTGATAATGGGGGGAGTTTTGTTCTACTGCTTTCTCCACTTTATGTGATACATATGGCATAAAACGTCAGTTAACCACAACATACACCACTCAACAAAATGACATTACATTCAGTTAAAGGGACATTACAACGTTGTAGAACATCGCAACCTCACCATTACAAAAATGGCTAGGTCAATGATGGAACACATAAATGTTCCTAAGAAATATTGGGCAGAAGTAATGTTTACTGCGGTCTATCTCCTTAATCGGTCTCCCACACATGCAATTAAGGGGTAGACTCTTGAGGAAGCCTGGACTGGTCGCAAACCTAGGATCAACCATCTGAAAGTTTTGGCTCTTTAGCATATGTATGGATTCCATATGCTCAACGCTCCAAGTTGGATTCCAAGAGTCAGAAACTTATGTTTACTGGATACAGTGACAACCATAAGGCTTACTGGTTGATTGATGTAGACACTGATCCTCTTATCTTCAGTTGTGATGTTGTCTTGGATGAAGAAAGTGGACCAGTTCAACTTTCCTTATCTGAGCAGAATTCTGAGGATCAGCCTTTGAAGACTTCTGATTTGGGTGTCTGTCTACCATTTGGTTCACCTGATGGGAGGGATGATGCAGATTTTGTATTTGATGATGCACTACCTGAATTTCCTCTGGATGATGCTAATCTTCCACCTGTTGTAGATCCTCTTCGACCTCCAGCTCCAGTTATCACTACATTTCATGTTGGTACATCTACTCTCCGACCTAAATGGTGGGCTAAGATCATCAGTGATCTTCATCCTAATGAGCTCATTGAGGGTAGATCTTCAAGAAATAAGGGCAAGCAACACAATACAATTAACTTTGCTCTCATGGCCAACATTCATAGTATTTATGAGCCTTAGACATTTGCACAAGCAAAAGGGATTCCAGAGTGGGAACAAGCTATGGATGTAGACTAGAGTCTTCTGAAGAACCTCACCTGGGTTCTCTCTGATCTTCCGCCAGGGAAGAAGCCCATTAGTTGCAAATGGGTGTACAGGGTCAAGTTTCATGTCGATGGTACCTTAGATAAATACAAGGTCAGATTAGTTGCTCGAGGATTCACATAGTGGGAGGGCATTGACTATGAGGAGACTTTTGATCCTATTGCCAAGATGAGTACAATTCGTTTTCTTCTCGCCATTGTAGCTCGTTTGGACAAAAAGTCCATCAGATGGATGTTAAGAGTGCCTTCCTCAACAGTGAGTTGCAGGAAGAAGTCTACATGACGCAACCTCCTGGTTTCAAGGTGGCCGACAAAGTACAAGTATGTCGACTCAAGAAAGCACTCTATGGACTCAAACAAGCTCCTCAAGTGTGGTACATCAAGATTGATCAGTACTTGGTTGCTCATGGTTTTCATCGTAGCTCTTCTGACAGTAATTTGTATATCAAACACTTTGGTGATAATGTTCTCTTTCTTGTTTTCTATGTGGATGACTTGATCATTACTGGCAGTTTAACACATTTGATTGCCAAAATCAAACAAGACTTGTGCAAAGATTTTGACATGACAAATTTGGGGCTTCTCTATTATTGTTTAGGTGTTGAGGTTTGGCAGACTGGTGATAGCATTATTATTTCCCAATCTAACTATGCCAAGAACTTGCTTGACAGGTTTCGAATGCAGGATTGTAAACCTGCTTCCACGCCTATGGAGAAAGGATGAATGTTGTCAGCCAAGTCTGATTCTCCTGTTGATGAACCACTTTCAGGCAACTAGTGGGCAGTCTCATCTATCTCACTGCCACTAGACTTGATCTCAGTTTTGCAGTGAGCTACATTTCATGCTTCATGACAGCCCCCAAGGTTGATCATTCGGTAGTAGCAAAGCGTGTGTTGCGTTATGTGAAGGGCACCTCTGATTATGGACTTCTTTACACTAGGAGTCATGATTCTAGACTCAGTGGGTTCATAGATTTAGATTGGGTAGGTTCGGTTAATGATAAGAAATCAACCTCTGGATATGTGTTCAGTTTGGGATTTGGTGCAGTCACCTGGACTAGTAAAAAGCAATAGGCAGTGTCTCTCTCCTCGACAGAAGAAGAGTTTCGAGGAGCAATTAAGGCAACTTGTGAGGCAGTTTGGCTTTGCCAGATGCTTGCGGATATGCAAATATCTCAAGCAGGTCTGGCTCCCTCGTTCTCTAATAATCAGGGAGTTCTTAAACTTGCCAAGAATCCGGTCTTCTATGAAAGAACCAAACATGTGGATGTTCATTGTCATTCATTTGGCAGTTGGTTGAAGACGGATCAGTTCACATGCAGTATGTTCCAACTGTAGACATTCTCACCAAGCCTCTTAGCCCAGATAAGTTTGCTAAATTCAGGGGGTTGCTTGGTGTTGTTGACAAATTGACCATTGAGGGAGGGTATTAGAACATTAATTTATTACTATTTAATGGTCATCTTTTGTATAATATGTAAATTAGGTAGATAAGATCATTTCTTCGATCTTCTTTAGTTTCTTATTAGAAACTTGCTAATTTTGTATTCTTGTAAATTCTTTATAATGATCCTTTTGATCATTTGTTAATACAACAAAGTATTTTGCCAATTACTTCTCAGTAATACCACCTTGGGCATAATTGAGTTTGGTGTTTGATGAGGCGTCTAAGTGTAGGAAATGATGGTAGTGAAGACAGGTAAAACTGAAGCGGAGAAGGCAATGGATGTGAAAATTTAACAAAGAGTTATCCTCTGTGGAGGGCGGATTCCGCCATCTCAAGAGGATTTTATCCTCAGCATCACCATAATTCTGCCCCACACTTACACTTTATAAATTTGATGCATAACAAGACAAGTTGGTTGATGAATGATTCAAGGGTCCGAGCGAGTTTTTGGTGAGCATTCTAGGTGCTGGTGGAAAACACAGTCAAGTGAGGATAAATCATCTAAGGGTGGCGGATTCCGCCAATCTCAGAGGATTCCCTCTATCCTCAAAGCACATCTCAACTCCTCCCAAGGAAGTTGGCCCAACATTGAACATGCAGCGATATGTTAAGTAAGGGCAATCAAATGTTTTAAACTATCATTTCTACCTCAATCCATGTCGACCTGTAGAGGCCCAAAAACATTTAAATGAAACTATTTTTATCGGTCAGGTCGACCTTCATGAGGAAATTCATCAGCGCTTATATAAGGGGACAAGGCAAATTCATTTTAAACCAAGCAAAATCAGTTCTCTGCTCTGTAACCAGTGAATTTCTCCGGACTTACTAGTGAAGCCCCCCTTATTTAGCATTTGCCAGCAAATTGCCCCTTTGCAAAGTCTGCGAATTGTCCCAAGGAGCTGAAGTGGCATACGAATTTGATTCAGAAGGTGGTAAGAATCAAGTACAAGGACATTATGATGCTACAACCACTTGAATTTTTTTTCAGGTCTTGATTGTCTTTCTTCATGATTTTAGGATTCCATGCTTTCTAAATGCCAGACATAGTAGTATGGGTGAAAACAAAGTTATATTCTAATGAAAATAGTTGAGGGGGCATTACAACGAAATTAAGTTCAATTCACTTGGAGCTTTATTGAAATGAATTGAAAATCTAATTTGGGGGCTTCATTAATGATAATTAGTCTTTATTAATAAAGGGAGTATATTAATCTTATTGCTATAGGCTAAATTTTACAACTTTTTCAATTTTCTTTGATTGGAGAAAATAATAAGTTATTTTCAAATCCAAGCCATGAGATTTTCTTTAAGGCAAAATCAAAATTTTATGCTCCAAATTCTAATTGAGGATTTATGGTGGCGGGAAGGAGATGGAATCTAGAAGAAATTTTATTTCATGAAAATTCTAAGTTTCTTCATTTTGTCTCTTCTCATTATCCCACGAACTTCATGCATTTCTCTTTTTGTTTTGCAAGGTCATTCTCAAAGAAGAGGGGCTTGACAGGACGAGGGTGATGGCAAGGTGATGATCAAGAATGTCAAGGCCTCAAGCGGATGCAAAACCTGATCTCAAGCTCGAAGATTTCTAAATGAGAAGGGATGCAAGATCAAATCATCCCAGTGCAAATCCAAATCAAGCCCAGCTACATGAAGACTTCAAGAAGTTCAATCAAGTTTACAATTCCAAAATGCAAGCTCAAGTTTGAAAGTGAAGATCAGAAGGTTTAAGATGCAAATTCAAGTCAAGGCCATGAGGAAAATTTCCAGAGGATGGAGAAGACCCAAGAGATAAAGCAATTCAGGAATATAAGCCATCACAATCATCCTCAAGAAGTTGATAGTTTTGGAAAAGTTAATCAAAGTTAGAAAGGTTGAGTATCAAGAGATATTTTCTCTTCATCAAGGATGCCTTCTAACAATCGAGCAAGAAATATTTGTAATTTTAATAGACACATTCCACAAGCCAGGATTCAAAGCACATGTTCTTAAATGGATCTATAGGATAAGAATGATGAGGTTGCACCTAGCTCTCTTCTCCAATAAAAAAATTCAGATTTCAAGCATAGTCAATCACATCGTGCCAAGCGTACAATTTCCTTATTGGCTATCAAAAGCATTGTAATTTTCTTATTGGCCCACAAGGTGGTGCCTTCATGTAATTGGTTGACAGTTTGGCAACCCTAATTAGGGTTTGCAGGGATTAATCTTGGCCCCTTGATCTTGAATCGATCTTGGCCCTTCATTGTAATTGAACATTTATAAAAGGGCAAGCCCTCATTTGTAATTCACTAGCATTAGATTAGAGTGGAGATAGTAGAGAGTTAGGAGATTAGAATAGGCTAGCTAAGGGAGAGACTTGATCAAATTGTTTCTATGATGCTTTCAAAGTGATTGATAATTCATTGTTGGTTTTCATGGTGAATTACTTAATGTTAATTTGAAGTGTTGCATGGTTTTCTCAATCCTCACTTGGAGTAGATTTCTTTTTATGTTGTTTAGAAGTAGCTTAGTTGAATGAAAAAAATTGTGGATGTTTACTTGTTTGACTCGAACAAAACTAGGCC
Source organism: Thuja plicata (assembly GCA_018584345.1). NCBI lineage: Eukaryota > Viridiplantae > Streptophyta > Pinopsida > Cupressales > Cupressaceae > Thuja > Thuja plicata. Next base: position 1,257,977 of record MU224751.1, read on the forward strand.
ACTAGCCTCTTGCTGACGGTAAGAGTGCCTTGTGTGGTAAGCTAGTGATTGCACTTAACATTAATTGATATTCAATCTTTAGTTTGCATCCAAGATGGGATTGAAGAGGAGATATTGATATGAAAATCATTTGAGAATATCTTAGAAGCTTGCACTAGGTGGGTGGAAGTCGCTGATAAAACCGCATCTAGTAGAGTCTAAGTCATCCATGCTTCCTTCCATTCATAGTTAGAAGTAGAAGTAGAAATTAAGTTTGAGTTCAAGTTTAAGTTGAAGAAAGAGTTGGGAAATAAAAGTTATATTTTCATCGCACATTGTGAAGCTACATCTTTAGAAGTGCAAGTAAGTTGATATCCCTCGATTGAACAACATAAGTCCCCTTAGTGATTGCTAGCAAATCACTTTATTTCATTGAGCAAGTATCCACAATTGAACGAACCTTGAAGTCATTTCATGATCTTACTTTGCAAGCTTAGCATAAGAAGTGACCTTATTCAAGAGAGGATTGAGTATCTAAGTGTTTCACTTTGAAACATTTGGTGTTTGATTCTATATGTTGTAGTGGAGCAAAACTCACATCAAAACGTCCCAAAACAAACTAAAAGAAGACACAATTTTTGTGGAAAAAATCGACAAAACCCTCCAATGATTTCTTTTTTTTTGGAAAAAATCCGAAAAGCTAGAAATGATTTTTGAGGATAAAATCGAAAAAATCAAACAGATTTTTAAGGAGAAAAATTGATCAAAACCAGACACAAACTTTAGCGACTAGCTGACACAAAATCCGAGACACTGACCAACATACAAAACTTCATTTTTGAGGAAAAATGGTAAAACCCTTTTATAAAATGATTTATAAGGCAAAAAATCGCACAAAACCCACAATAATTTTTTAGGGACAAAAATTATAAAACCCTCAAAAAAAAAATTTAAGGAGGAAAAATTATTAAAAACCCAGAAATAATTTTTTAAGGGACAAAATTATAAACCCACAAAAAATTTTTTGAGGCAAATTTTAAAGAACCCACCAAATAATTTTTTTCCATGAGAAAGAAAAATTAAAAAACCATTTCCAGCCCGAGCTGCATCCACAAGCAGCAAAATAAATCATGATTTTTCTAGAAAAAATCGTTCAAAACCCTAGCCATGGATAGGCACAAAATGCAAGCTAAAACACTTGAAGAGGCATCAACAAAATCCCATCAAAAATGCGAGCAAACCTTAGCTTGCAGTGCAAAAGGAAACCCTTTTGCGCAGACAGAGAAGGCATGGACAAACTACGAGCGAAAATACAGTTGCATGCTTTCTGCCCTCAGAAAATGACACTCATATGCCTCAGACGGAAGAAAATTGCGGCTTGCAACAAAGTCTATACCCAAAAATGGTCGCACAAAATTTCTTCTGTAAAAAACAAACGACGCAAAAAGAAAAAACTAAGAACAGCCTTCGATCTTTGTGCGAGCCTCAAAAATCCCAAATGCTGAAGAAATATTGATGCCAAAAACGTAGAAGAAACGTGTGGGTGGAAAACAAATCCAACCAGAAACCCTTCAAATCAGAAAACATAAATTTTTATTGACGAAAATCCATGAAATTTGCAGACTTTTGCTCAAACCAGGAAATCGCGCGACCAAAACCCTCGACCAGGCTCGCAATTTTCAGTAAAAAAACTTTAAAACCGCCAATGAATTTGCAAATTCTTTTTAATAAAAAAAGGAAAAAAAATGTCTAGAATAAATTTAAGGAAAAGGATGCAAATTTTTCTTTTGAAAATTTTGCCAATTCTTAAAGAAGCCCTACTCTAATACCATGTTACTGTAAATCAATGTTGTATTAAACAAAGGAGACGAAGGCTCCTTAACTAGATTTACAAAGACGATGTTTCTAAATGAAACAATCATGAACTGAAGACAGAAATACAAACTACCTAAACTAACTAGGACAACTAAGATGACCATTAAAGAACATTATATTATTTTAACAAAACTACACCCCTTTTCAATTGTCAAACCATTGGCTTTGACACCATGTGTAAAACTTTAGCAGCTCTCATATTTTTTTTGGTTCGAAAAATCTAGGATATGATATGAAGAAGAGGAAATAAAGCATAGTCAAGACAGATTTGAGGAAAGAAAACACCTGATTTTATAATATCGGTTAGGGTGTGGTCCCATGGATGAGGGCTTTCTAAAAAGATTTAACAGGTGCGGTGGAGATTTCTTAGGATTATTTTAAAGTAAGTGGTCCCGTGATTTTTTGTAATTTAGTTTAAGTTCCTAAATTCATGGAATCTAGTGATCTCATGAATTTAATTATTTTGTAATATTTAATTCAACATGGTTAATAAATATAAAATAATTTAAAAAATTAATTGGTGGGAATTTAAAAACTCCACATGATTGGAAAGTGGCAGAAAAAAGTCTAAGCTGGTGGGGCAATTTTGAACCCCGCTCCAATTGCACCCACTTAAAATTTTTAAACTAAAAATTAGGAGCTGCTATTGTTGAGGAAAAGATTCTAATTAATCCTGTAACATTTTTTTTTGGCATCATGAAACCCCTTGAAACTTCAAAATTGATCCTGAAGCCCCCATGGTACCCAAGCCTTAGTCTCTATAGATACTATCATTTTGAGCAGAACTTCTCGTGCTCAAACTTACCTCATATTTGATTGCTGATCCTTTTGCCATATTATGAGTCTATTTAGTTTTATCAAGAGTTTATCGTGCTTCGCACATTTTATGCTCTAGTATGTAATTGTTTTGAATTGATTTATATTGGAATTGGCCCATGTATGCTGATTAAGCCATATGCTTGACGTTTTGTTAATGATATTTGTCTTAAAGCAGTATTTATTGGCTGAATATAGTGCGGTTTGATGGTTTAGTGGCTAGTAGTGGACCTTGTACATTTTCTTGTGTTCTTATATTTATGCTTCAATTATATGTCAAGTGTAACCAATGCGTTTTGAAACATTGCACAGGATGTGAATATTCTTATGGTTTCAGTAAAAATTTGGTGGTTGTGAACCTGCGGAATGGTTAAATTGTTTTTGCATGTAGAGTGACATCATAAGCCACAGTGTTGAACTTGAAACCTTTGGTCGTTGTGTCTACTATGATGACATTGACAAAACATATTTTATCCTAGTGCCGGAGTTGGCTGGTTTGATGTACATATAGAACATTTATGAATGCTCCTATGATTACGAATCGGGGTGAGGCTAAAAGTCTCTTGTGTGGTCACTGTTCCATGTAGCATGATAAAAAGTTGTAAGCAGGAGAAAGTCATAGAGTGGAAGTTGGATGTTGCGAGGAGGAAATTCATGGAACTATTGTGTGCTAAACCCTGATGATTGGTGTTTAATCCTTTGGATCTCACATTGGTTGATTGGTTAGTAATGTCAACCCGGACCTGGATGATTCTGATTGACACTAGGCTGACTAGAGCTCTAAGGTGTAGATGATCACTGAAATGTTATATAGCCATGTGAGGAAGCCCTGTGATGCATTTTAATTTCTGTACAATAGAGAGAAGGAAGTATGCTCTCTTATCCCACGGTGTTCAGCACTGAAGGGAAGTTTAAGAGCTACTGGATTCTGGCCATATGGCATGCCCCAAAATTATGAAAGTTTATGAATTTGACAAAATTATTCATATACAAGTGTTGCAAGCGAAAATCTTTACCAGAGCTCTAAGGTGTAAAAGATCACTGAATGTTATATGACCATGAGGTGGAGCCCTGTGAGGCATTCTCCTATGAACTGAAGAGAGTTAAAGAGTTACTGGAGTTTGGCCATATGTCATGCCCAAAATTATGAAAGTTAATGAATTTGACAAATTATGTTTGTACGAGTGTTGTAAGCAAAAATCTTTACAAGACTTCTAAGGTGTAAATGGTTACTGAATGTTATATTGCCACGAGGTGGACCTTGTGAGGAATTATTCTGCACAATTAAATCAAAGAAAGCACACTCTCTTATCCCATTGTGCTGAGCATTGAAGAGAAGTTTAAGAGCTAAAGGAGTCCAGCACATGGCATGCCCGAAAATTATGAAAGTTAATGAATTTAACAAAATTGTTTGTGTACCCCGGGGACGTGCCCCCCCAATCCCCAACGTCCCCGAGAAGGGGACGCACCGGGGACGGGGGAACGTCGTTCCCGTGTTTCTGGTGGCGCCACCCATCTGCCGCCGTTCTGTTGGGGACGCAGGGACGTCCGAGGGTCCCCCTTCGGGGACGGGGGGACGCCGAAGAGTCCCCGAAGGAGACAGGGGACACAAAAGAGGCCTCCTTCACTACATTTTGGGCCTTGACATTTTGATTATGTAGCTTGTACTTGATTTGATATTCATATTATGCAACTCAATGTAATCATCTGATTTTTTATTTTATGATTAGATAGTGATACTCAATGCTCATAATTTTGATATATCATATCTATTATAAATTTATATAATAGAAGTTTAGAACTTTTCCATTTGCTGATTCGACTATTTATAATTCTATTGTTCAAACTTCAATGTTCAATGCTCAATGTTCAAATTTCAATGCAATGTTCAAGTATTTACTTTTAGTAATTCTAGTTTACTATTTTACAGTTACTAACAACTGTTTTACATCTTTATGTCTTATATTGAAATATATCTTTTCATAGCTAGCATTTTAAGTACCACATGTATAGTATATACCCCCGCCGCCGTCCCCAAATTGAGGCCCCTATGTTCCCCTATTGGGAAACCCATCCCCCTGTCCCGACGTCCCCGCGTCCCCCAAGGCGGTGTAACTATATAGATAAGTAATACATTTGTTTAGCCTTATTGTTCTATATCCATATCTAAAGAATGATTAAAACTTAAAATGCCTTGGCCAAAGGTGAAATTGATAACTAATTATCTTGATTTAGCGCTTAGTAATTAGAAAGGCATTTCAAGATGAAATTCATGGTCAAATTATGTTTTTTTTTGTTAACCAGGAGAGGAATTGGTTGGCAGCTCTTAAAGGCAAGTGAGAAGCTTGCAACACAAATGGGATCCAGCGAAATGTATTTACACTGTAGAATTATTGATAAAGCACCATTGAATATGTACACAAAATCTGGTTATAAAGTTTTCCAGACCGAGACAGTCAACATATTAACACTGCTTACATGGCAACGTCGTAAGCATCTCATGTATAAGAAATTGCCACTTAAAAGTTAGTGCACAAAGTTATAATGCCTTTGAACCTCCATATTGTAACATATGCTTTTTTAGATGATTTCTAGAAATTTAGCTCATTTATTTTCATGAAAAAAAACGTGAGGCATAATGTGAAAAGTGTGGGTATGTCTATGTCTATTGTTCAACATGATTATCAATATTTAATTTCACCATACCTAAAATTTCGAAGTATGACTTGTAGTTTTTATATAATGTAGCATAAATGTCATATAACATCTTTCATTTAGTTTGTACGAAGATTTCAACATCACAATATTGGTACAAACTACACACAAAACAAGACACGAGGATACACAACCCCATAATAAAAGTAGGAAAACTAGCCGTGACAATATTTTGAACTATTAGTCTTATCACTGACCATATCAACAAAACTGAGATTAAAGCAAGATTCAGAAATCCTTATACAAGGTGAATTAACAGAATAGACTGCTCATATTCTTTGAATTAAAATCAGCTGCGTTACGCATTATTCTAGATGTTAGCTGTTTTATTTGAGAATCATTTTACTCTTTTCTTGAGTAGATTCAGATTCATAATTCCATTTACAAGATATGAGATATGTGGGGACCATAGGACATGATTAAAAAAGAACCAAAATTTGGCTACAAAATGTAGCAACATATATTTTTTTTCTTTATGAAAAATGCATTTGAATCAGTGATGGTAAATTAAGTCATTTGAAAAAGTAAAATACAACAAATAAAATATTTCATTATATAACTTATGATTTTAGTACATAATCGTATATTTGATGACAGAACATCAATAAAAAAAAATGAAGGATGACAATAAGTAGTGGTTCATTGGTAAGTTGCCTACTATGCTTGGAGTAGGCCATAATTTGAAATCCTTGTTGAGGATGAAACTGAGAAAATATTTAGTGGAAACCAAGAACTAATAAGAAGAATTTCGAGATTCTACAATCCAGTATTGCTAATAATTGAATTGGTAAATGCCATGTAGCAAATTTTTTAAAATTGCAAAATGGGAGATATATGCTTATTCTTGCACATTAGCATGAATGAAATCTAACAGAAAAATGAATGCAAATGTAGTTAATATGAATATTTTATAATATTATGAAATGTATGAACAAAAAAGATTTTAGCTTTTAGTAATTCAAGTTTGGAGGATTGATCTTTGATCCCGAGCGGATGGGTTTGGAAGGATTTCATAACTTTGTATCAATTCTAGCTTTCATAAGATTACTTCCTCTCATAGTGTTGTTTTAGTAAAGCAAATAGTAGGCTCAAAAAGGAACCTTTATAAATCTGGGTGGAAATAATACTTCTTCAATAAATATTGAAGAGTAAATAGGTCCAATTGCAAATAGGAATCCTATTTTTGATATTGTATATGATGATAATGTTTCTTTGTGTTCTTATGCACCAATTTGTAAGTTTATTGGAACTATTGTTCCTTTAGGGTCCATTTGGTGCATGGATTTAATTTATTCAGAATAGATCTATTCTAGAATAAGGACCTATTCTCGGATTAATAAATCCTGAAAACGAAAGCTGGAATAAAGTTGGACCTGTTTGGTGCACTTAGAAGATGACTGGGAATTAATCTATTCTACGTTTGGATCCATAATATGGAATTGGAATAAAGATTATTTCTCATTTTTTAAATTAATTTGAACAATATGTATTTTTAACTTATTGAAAAATTATAATTATAGAAAAAAAAATTCTTACAATTTTTTTTTTTTTTAGAATAGTTCGTTCTCTTTGGCTGAGAGCCAAAGACTGAGGGGCATCCATTTCGCCAAATTTGCCCGGGGCACGATCCCGGTCTCATCCCGTATCAGATGTCTTCACGAGATTTGAACCCTGGTGGGCTCAATGAGAACCATTGAACTTCACCAGTCGACCAATTTACAATTGACTTCTTACAAATTTTAATTTTTGAACTTATCATTTTTGTCGCTGGTTCACCCAATTTAGCATACTTCATTTTTGAGAAAACCTGAATCTGTTGATCTATCGATCAAGAGTATCCACTGTGAAAGATTTGGTTCATGAGCGCGAGCGAGAGTGAAAAAGCAGAGCCATCATTACCTTGATAATAATAATAATAATAATAATAATAAAAAAATAAATAAACAAGAGCTGTGCTACAGCTGGAGTCCAGCCTAATAGTAAAAAAATAAATATTGTTTGAATAGATTGAACAAGCATTGGCATAAGTAAATGATTGTAAATAATTATAAGAAGAAAATTAAAATAAAGTAATATAAACTAATAATTATTAAAGAGTAAATAAATTTATTTTAAAAATCTAATAAATTAATTTTATAAGTTTTAAAATAAAATTTAATCTTTTATAATATAAGAACATAGAATAATGAAATAGAAAATTAGAGGAAAGTGTTGTTTGAACATATATATTTTATTTTAAATGAATAGGTACAATATTATTTTAAATCAATTGACTTAAATAATTTCATTTATATGATGACTTAAAATTTTCGTAATGAAGGAGATTAGGGATTATATATATATTTCAAAAAAATTATTAATTTAAAATAAAGTATATAATAAAATTTAATAACATTTATAAAATTTAATTAACTTATATAATAAATTTTATAATTTAAT